>CAHIKZ030001746.1:2352500-2377500 GCA_903632075.3 Acanthosepion pharaonis | reverse complement strand
CAACTTTTATCTATCTATCTATCTATCTATCTATCGTAGTCCTATCTATCTATCTCATCTACCTATCTATCTATCTATCTATCTATCTATCGTAGTCCTGGCATATCTCTCTCAACTTTTATCTATCTATCTATCTATCGTATCTATCTATCTCTCTCAACTTTTCCTGGCTATCTATCTATCTATCAATCTATTATCTATCTATCTATCTCTATCGTAGTCCTGGCATATCTCTCTCAACTTTTATCTATCTATCTATCTATCTATCTATCTATCTATCTATCTATCTATCTATCTATCGTAGTCCTGGCATATCTCTCTCAACTTTTTATCTATCATCTATCTATCTATCTATCTATCTATCTATCTATCTATCTATCTATCTATCTATCTATCTATCGTAGTCCTGGCATATCTCTCTCAACTTTTTATCTATCTATCTATCTATCTATCTATCTATCTATCTATCTATCGTATCCTATATCTCTCAATCTTTATCTAGTCCTCTATCTATCTATCTCATCTATCTTCTATCTATCTATCTATCTATCCTATTCATTCTCTCTCATCTTTTTATCTATCTATCTATCTATCTATCGTAGTCCTGGCATATCTCTCTCAACTTTTATCTATCTATCTATTCATCTATCTATCTATCTATCTATCTATCTATCTATATATATATATATATATATATATATATATATATATATATATATGTGTGTGTGTGTGTGTGTGTGTGTGTGTGTGTGCGTGTGTTTGTGTGTGTCTGTGTATGATTTTGTTTATCCGATTGTCTCTCGCATCTTTCATTTACTGATTTTGCTCTCTGTCCTGATTCCATTTAGACGTACGCGCCGAATTCACTCACGGAAATGCAATTCTACACAAACTCTGAAGGGAAATCACAGCTCCACACATGGATACGGAGAAAAATCTTGGGGCGCCTAGCGCAAAGTCATATTTGCAAATAGACCGATCAGAACAACTAAACACACATGCTTATATGAGAGAGAGTATGTGTGTGTACGTGTGTGAGAGAGAGAGAGAGAGAGACAAAAAAAGTGATGTACTCTCTTACTTTACATTTACTGTTATTGTCTATCTATCGATCACTTTCTTAATCTCTCTCTCTCTCTCTCTCTCTCTCTCTCTCTCTCTATATATATATATATATATATATATATATATATATATATATGTGTGTATATATATACACACACACATATATATGTGTGTGTGCCTGTATGCGTGTGTGCCTGTGTGCGTATGTCTGTAGATATGAGAATATTTAGATATGAAGAGACGTAAAGATATACATGAACAGACATTGATATATACATATGCAGATAGATGTCTGAAGGAGATAGATATGAACAGACTGAGAGAGAGATATGAACTGTCTATAATAGATATGAATAGACTGGCGGCGATAGATAGATAGATAGATAGATATGAGCAGACTGACATAGATAGATAGATAGATAGATAGATAGATAGATAGATAGATAGATAGATAGATAGATAGATAGATAGATAGATAGATGAAATGAAATATATGTGAACACTGAGTACATAAAATATAGCTAAATATTTCGTATACGGATAAGGGAACGTGCGCTTGTGTTTACATAGATGCGTTCCCCTTTAAATGACGTCTTCCAGCTTCTCATCGCATAATGGAGAGAGCGAGTCAGAACATAAGAAGATGAATAAAGCGATTATCGATAGTCGACCATAAACTCTGCAGATTTAACGGAAGAAGTGAGATTTCCATCATCCCCTGCCCGGCCTTTTGGACAGTAACTTGGCTTTTCCTCTTCGGCACGACATGTTGGTGGACGACAGCTTTTATTTGTTTATAAGATGACTTTGTCCAGTCAATAGGTTCTCGTGTAGGCACGTAGACTTAAAAGCATATAAATAAACACGGGGGAAATAAAAGCGTACAAACGCGCATACATTCAAATGTGTATAGTCGAAGTCTTCTGAAAGCTTCTAACTAACTAAATATATCAGAAAATAATCTGTGGCTACGAAATTCATAACGAGACGCATATGATATAACACACATATTTATACGCCCGGTAAGGTAATCTTTCATACACATGCTTACAACTGCTTGCCATTTCGTATAGGATGTTAGGTAAACTTTTCGACATTCGATCATATCAGAACATACTTAATCTATCTATCTATAATTTTTTTCTATCTATCTATCTATCTATCTATCTATCTATCTATCTATCTATCTATCTATCTCATACATTTCAGGGCATTTAGTTCATTCTCTCTCTCTCTCTCTCTCTATCTATCTATCTATCTATCATTATTTCTATCTATCTATCTATACTTATTTCTATCTATCTATAATTTTTCTATCTATCTCATATATTTCAAGATATTTAGTTAATTCTGTCTCTGTCTCTCTGTCTACCCATCTATCTAATTCGTTCTCTCTTTTCACACACAGACACACACACACACACACACACACACACACACACACACACACACACACACATATATATATATATATATATATATATATATATATATATATATATATATGGTTCATTCTCTCTATCTATCTATCTATCTATATTTGTCTGTCTCTCTATCTATTTCTGTTCTCTCACTTCACACGCACACACACACATATATCCGTCTATTTAATTTTCTCACATTATCATCACATATTATCTCTCTCTCTCTCTCTCTCTCTATCTATCTATCTATATCTACACACACACACACACACACACACACACACATATATATATATATATATATATATATATATATATATATATATATAGATAGATAGATAGATAGATAGATAGATAGATTCATTGAATACATTTCTATCTATCTATCTCTCTACCTTTTCATGTGTGATCGATTGAAACCTAAACCAGTGAGTTAATGTGTCAGGCAATTCAGTGCGAAGTAACTAACCTGATATGCATAGAATTTTCTATTCGTTTTTCTTTTATATATTGCATTGAATGTTTATAACTATCTAAAATTATAGATATACTTTGGAGTGTGCGTTCTGGTCTATTCGATTACACTGTTTAAATATATCTAAGGTGGCTGATATATTTGGAGGGTGTTCTATTATATTACACTCTTAGTAACTATTTATCTACACATATATGCACATCCATAGATAGATAGATAGATAGATAGATAGATAGATAGATAGATGTTGATCTCATCTCAGGCTATACGTATCTATATATTACTCGTCAGCATCTTCAAGTCAATTTCTAATCACCTTCATTTTCACAAAAGAAAAACCTTACTTATCATGTTAAAACAGCATAGAAATATATCTTACAAGACTGAAGCGGTCCATGAACTCTCATCAATCACGATGAATGGATGTTCCCTTAGGGTGACCCCATGATCTGAGCGAATATTGGGCCTTAAAATCAAACTAGTAGAATAACGTATATACGATCCATCGATAAAGATTCTGGAAAAAAGGTCGGCTCCTTGTGCTGTTCTAGTAAGTACCTGACTCCTCGTGTTATCCTTTAAATTTACAAGAAACAGATCAGCCAGAAAATGGAGTATTGTTGTCATATTTGGATTTGAGGTGCATACTCCTCATTTTTTACTGTCTCGGTAGTCCAAAAGCGTCTTTGTGGGTGACAAATTATTTTCCACGATATAACCCCATTCTCAAAGAGGGAACATTGCAAACATTTAACTTTCAAATGAAAGTGCTTAAACGAAATCCATTTCTTACTTCCACCAGTACTAACATTCATTTTAAACATCCACCATTCTACGTGTATTATAGTTAAACCATCCTATTTACTTTCTTATTTCAGTGGTGAGATGAAAGGTCAATTAGATAAGCTCCTTCCCGATCAACAGAATCTTAACCTGTTCATGTTTACGATTCACATTATCTTCCGCATATATTCGCATCAACTGTGCCTCTTACTCCGTAACACTTTATATCGAGTGGCTCGCGAGCCTTGTGCAGGGCGAACCACACTGTAAATAATATTAAAAGCACACTTCCTGTCTATTAAGCTCTCTCACGAAAAAATCTGATGTTTGAATCTTTGGTCCGCTAACTTCCAATAAAAAAAAGTTTTTGACCAAAATATATGTTTATATTTGACAGATTGCTGCCAAAAAGCGACGTGACTGAAGCCGCTTCTCCTTCTCAATGTATTGAACCTGTGTGAGCAGCTAAACGAAGAATCAGCCATCTTTTTGAAAGCCAATCTCAACACTGATTCATTATTATTGGGTGAACAAAATCCAAAATAAGTCTTAACACTGGAGCAAATGCTGTGAATTTGATTTATTGGTGTCTTCGTAAACGTGACTTGAAATTATTATTATCCTGACGAAAAACATAGCGACACCCTGAAAGACATGTTCTCCGTTGACCAGAGTAAACCTGGAGTTTGATTACGTCAGGATACAGATAAGTATTCAGCTAACATATTCAAAATCTTCGATCATCTTCTGATGTAGTAACGCTCATAAATTTGCACTAATTATGTCATATAGGAATGCATAATGAGAAATGAATCACTCTAGTTAAAATGTCCAATAGAAACAGGCTCCAATTCAAGGAGACCTGCACGTGTTGCTTTTGTTCAATTACAAAGGTTTGATCTGAGTTCTGAGCTTGTTGGATGTGAGTCATCGGTAGTGTGTTGATGCTAGAAAAACTATTCAAATGAAAAATTTCTACCAATCGAGCGTTTAGGGGACGGTCACATGTCCAAGACAGATGCATTATAACAATGGTCGACCCGATGACCAACATGGCAACAATCAAAACAATGTGTTCTTGGAAGTGTCAATTCCGACGGGTGGAAATTATTTACCTGACTACAAGCAAGCATTATATTAGTTAAATTACATCACACAATTTATAAAACGATGTCATGTAAATGATGAACATTTGCCTGTTAGATATCGAACTGTGAAACATCGTTTCTCATAATGTAATCGACCATGTGCACTGGCCAAATCCCTGGAAAAATAGAGTGGGATGCCATATTTAAAACTTCTAGATGTTTCGTCGTTTGTGGATTAATGTTTGACGGTACCATATACGACCAAACTGTTTCAAACTTTTCAGCTGCCAATCCTGTAACATGTACATTTTGGCATACCGTTCTAGAAGAATAATTCCCTGTTTATATGACGCTCCTGTTACTCAACATGTTATAAACGATTTCAATGAATGTCCTGTTACCAGACGTTACTTTACTGAACATGAATAAGCTATGATGTGAATACATCCAATTCGTTCATTTAGCCCGCCTAATCCGTGGAATAATGGATAACAGCTCGGACTGAGTAATCGGAGAGCCTAGTTCGGATTCCAGTCAAATCCATTACATTCACTCACGTGCTAATACCTTTGAGAAAGGTATGAATCCTCTTCTTCTCCCCCTAGCTATGGCTAAATAGCAGGACAGACAAGGTTCTACAGCCTTGAACTGGTCTACAGCAGAAAGAAATGGCAACGTACTGCAAGAAAAAAATCTGCCTCCTCTAAGCGGGTATCACATATGGCACATAACTGACTGAAAATTCTGTCTGAATTTTATCAACCGTTATAAAAGACATGGAAAAATGTTTCGTAGTCATGACTTCGATATCTGTACAATTATATTCATGCGTCCATAGGATAAACTTGATACCAAATCTTTTTTTTGTTTGTTTTGTTTTTGTTTTCTCAGAAGTACTGGTAACTTACTTATTTTGGAAACAATGTATTTACTGGCCTGTTTATGTCATAACCTATGGTAATCTAGTTACATTACCATTACTTGAAAACAATACTAATGGTAATAATAACCGTTAGAAAACATTCTGGTTTCAGTGACCGAACAGCCGGTTCTACGTGCCGTTGAAATGTTATAAGATTTTCTGTTGAAAGAATGTTTTCAAGTAAATCGCTTTATCGAGTCCAGTAAATGTTATCGCTCTTTCCTGCATTGATGGGAATTTCCTTTGTAATATTTTGTCTAAATTAATCTGGAAAGCCGATTTCTTAGATATGTCCTTATTTTCTCCTTGAGTTACATGGCATTTATCCTTGAGTTACATTGTACGTTTAATTTTGTTATTTTGCTATTATATCTCGTTCAAAAAAAAAATACTTTGTTAGGATATTTCATATTGGTCATTTTATAAGTATATGTATGTGTGTCTGTGTATATGTGTTTCATCTTCCTTGTAAAAAACATTTGTTGGCGTACATGTGACAATCAACAGCGTTAAATTCAAATAGAAAATCAACTGGAAAATAAATGAAATCGTCTAACAGTTCGCGTCTTGACATGACGGACGATAAAGCAAAATTCCATTTAGAATTTATCATATCTGTTTCAGATATACATCATTTTATATTCAATTGTCGTTTATATTTTACGTTATATATATATATATATATATATATATATATATATATATATATATATATATATATATATATATATATATATCATTCAAAGTCTTCTCATTCTCCTTTACTTGCTATAATTCACTGTGCCGTAGTGAGTTTATCACTTGCTTGGTTGAAACTAATTTATATATATATATATATATATATATATATATATATATATATATATATATATATATATATATATATATATAAATATGTATTCAAGAAATCTGAGCTGAAACTATTATACAATTACGTCCTCCGGCAGGGTTCGAACCTGCGACTCGAATATTCAAACGGTTAGTGGAAAATGAATATATATATATATATATATATATATATATATATATATATATATATATATATATATATATATATATATATATATATATATATATATATATATATATATATATATATACACGTTGTAATAAATAAACAGTTGATCTGCTCAAATAGGCGTATCTACTAAAAGATTTTAAAAAATCAGTAAAATAAAACTTCTGCATTATTAACTCTCTCTCTCTCTATATATATATATATATATATATATATATATATATATATATATATATATATATATATATAATAACATATCATGCTGTATAATAGTAGCAGAAACACGTTTAAATGACTATTCACGGTTTTAAATGGCTGACACGATTACCATATGAGCCGTGGCACTTTTATATTTAAGAATAAAGAAACTGTGTTAAATTTCTTCTTGCTTGAATTCGTTATCCCTGAAGACACAAACGCCGCTACCACTTCCTTCGTGTGACACTTCAATGCCGCCGCCGCCGCCGCCGCCGCCGCCGCCGCCACTTTAATTGTCACTATAGTGTTGTCATTAATTCCTTACGTTATGTTCTCATGTGCCGTGCTTACAGCCCAATCGTGACAGCTGACTAATTATTAATTGAATATTAAGTTTAATTTTTAAAGCTTTGCTTCGAGTAAAAATGGCGGGATGTTAAAAAAAATCGTTAACGATACTGAATAATTCTCTTATTCTTGTTTGTTTTTTTTTGGTGGTTGAGTGATCGAGAATCAGTTTGACGTGTATAAATGAATTGTGTTTATTTTTTCTTTATAATCTTATGAGTTGCAAAGCAAGTTCCATTCGACTACTTTCTTCAGAGCTTATAAAACTACGCAAAGTAGCAATGTCATATGTGGTAGATGAATAAATGCCAAACACGATGTGGAAGCAGTTGAATTTGTTGATGTATAGAATGAGAGAACTCAAGAAATAGGGAAAGTGAGTGAGAGAGAGGCAGAGAGAAAGACGACGGTGAGTGACGCGCAAAAGTCGTTTTCATATGACGAAAATTAATTATGGATTAAATTTATATTAATCCTTTTTATTACAAAGTAACACGCCGAAGAGAGATATGTGTGTTTCTCTCTGTGTCTATATCTGAGCCTGCCAACTGAAAATAAAAGCTTCTGTAATGTCAGCGAATATGTGCAAAAATAAGTCTGTATATCATGCTGCAAAAGTCTTGTGAAATTCGAAAAGTAACAAATCCATACATTCTCTTTTACTCGCTAATGCATGCGCGCGCACGAGTTTTGTATGTGTGTGTGTCCGCCTGCACGTGTGTGTGAGTGCGCACGTCTGTGTGTGTGTGCGCGCACGTCTGTGTATGTGTGCGCGCATGCGCCTGCGCGTATGTGTGAATTTGAACCATTGTATAGGTCTGCTTTATTTCTCCGTGTATCTACAATACAGAAACACAAACACACGCAGGCATTTGTGTGTGTGCGTGTATGTGTGTGTGTGCGTGCATGCTTGCGGTGAAGCTAATTATGCATAATGTGTGAAAGACAGAAAGACGAGTGGATATATATATGTTGAAAAAAACAACAATCATTCGAAATCTGTCTCTCTCAGACACACATACTTACATCTCTCTCTCTCTCTCTCTTTCTCTATCTCTCTCTCTATATATATATGCATCTATGTGTTTATATATATATATATATATATATATATATATATATATATATATATATATAATGTGTGTGTGTGTAATGACTTTAGATCTGTCATTTTACGTAGTAGTTTTATTTCTACGAACACTAACTTGGGGATATATATATATATATATATATATATATATATATATATATATATATATATATATAAACACATAAAATTTGATATAACCATACACACACACACACACACACACTCGAACACATACATATGTCTGTGTGTGTATGTATGTATGTATTTTCATTTAATTTCATTATAATAAGGTCCTTTCAGGTAACTACACCGACTTGTATTTATGTAATATATATATATATATATATATAAAAAGACATTTTTCTGTTTATACATTTTTTATAGTTACAATATAGATATAAATATAGTGTATGTATATATATAAATATATATGTATGTATACACACACAAGAACGCATATATATATAGAGATAGATAGATAGATAGATAGATAGATAGATAGATAGATAGATAGATGAACACACATGGACGGACAATTGCGCAATACATACACACACATACATATAGAGATAGATAGATAGATAGATAGATAGATAGATAGATAGATAGATAGATAGATAGAAATAATGTATCATTACCTCTACTAGAATAACAGCTGAAGTGTGTCGACGCCTATAGAAATATATTTATTGAGATATAAAGCCTCAAACATTCTGATTTCTGTTCCTGGTTTCTGTACATACTTAGACAAGAACACAACGAGACGTACATCATTTCAAAAACTGGAGTAATATTGGCGTATAAACGTACGAAATACATATTAAAGTGAAAAACATCTATTTTCCCCAAAAGCTGACTGTATTTTATGAACTTGTTATAAATAAATATCATCATCCTTTCTCGTTCCTTTTCTCTTTCCCTCTCGCTCTGTCTATCTATCTATAGAATCTTTTCTTTTCATCCTTCCTTCATTCATCCTTTTCTTCTTTACTTTCTTCACGTCGTCATTATTTATTGCTTACCGATCTCACTATTCAGCTCGTATTCCCAGTTCTCATACTGTGTTGTAAGCGAACGTATACAAAGACGTATACGACCGAACACACCACTAGCTGTAGCCTTGTGGCAGACTATTCGAAATATCGTATGGATTACATTAGCTCTGGAGATGACTTGGACACAAATATGTCTGTTACTTGTTCTATCCAATTCCTTTTAAACTTTTACTTTCATAGATGCGGTTACGTAAATATACTATACAAAATATAGAGAAAGAAGCATTTCGTCATCACTTACACAAAAGGCAGTGGCGTTTTTTGGGTTATGGTTTACTAGTGTGGTTAAAGTATTGACAAAAATATGCATGGAGCATTATGTACACACACACACACACACACACACACACACACACACACACACACACACACACACATACATATATATATTCTCAAGATCACTTGAAGCGAGAAGCACTATGCAATGTTTATTCCTCTGGCCACAATGTCTACATCAATAATAATAATATCGATCTCCAATATTGAAATCATATATATATATACATATATACATATATATATATATATATGTGTGTGTGTGTGTGTGTGTGTGTGTGTGTGTGTGTGTGTGTGTGTGTGTTCGACTATCGCCCGGTTCACGCTCCTCCATCCTTGTGTTTCCAACAGGCGTAGAGGTTTATAAATTATTTTGTGTTTAGAATTGTGTTTCTGGTTCTTCTTCTAAATCTCACTTACGTTTCACTCTCAGGATTCTATTAAATATCTTAGTCGCACTGTTTAGCGTCAATATATATATATATATATATATATATATATATATATATATATATATATATATATATAAATTTTTACTCGAATGTTTGTAGGAATACAGACATTCAGACATATAAGAGAAATTGATGGAGCATTTGTTTTGCATTTTCATGGGGGAATGATTATATGTTATGTGTACATGATCACTCAGGAAATGGTATATCTACAGAGAGACTGACCACTATTTAGCATCTTGCGTTTACACAAGATTATTATCATTATTATTCAGACACCTAGTGCTAGCCATGAAGGACATGTATTAATGAACTACCCTCTATAATCTTACATCTATGCACACATACAAATATACGTGAATATGCGGTAACTGGCCTCTCGTATCCATGTATCCCTGCCTACTAGGGCGGCTAACCAGTTCCAGACGCCTCCAAAGACATATTCTGTGATTTTTTTCAATTTCTATGGAGCCCATATTTATGATGCAAATATGCTGAGTGTTAATGTTTATGGGAAAGAGACGCATTATCCGGCGTGATCAACAGTCTGAAGAAGGCCACTAAGCTCAAACAGCTCGGTCAAGATGACTTGTGACATCGTGCTAGGAGAATTATCGACGGCTCCCAAATTCTTCCGTCTACCCAATTGCTCTCAGAAGGCTTCGCTCAAGGTGTGCTTGAGTGCTAATAATAAAGGTACATTTTTTTAACTCACCGGTAAGACAACTCTGAGTCTACAAGCCATTAATGGCTTGAAGATTGCGTCTTTATATCGACAGTGTAGACATAGAATTCTAGCAGTGCATGTGTATGGTGATCGCTAAAACCCTTAAAGTTACGAGGCAGTTTCACCACTCTGTTCATAGAGTTTATAGCAACAAACGCCCAGTCGCAGATATTGAGTACCCACTTTTATAATTATAACAAACTTTAAACGAAATGTGTGTGCCTATACGTTTGTGTGTGTGTGTGTGTGTGTGTGAAAATATGTAAACATTTGATTATGCGTGTGTCTGTGTGTGAATAAATATTTATTTTATATGGCATGCCTAAATATAAAAAAGAAAACATATATATTTATACACACACACACACACACACACACACACACACACACACACACACACACACAAGGAGATAGGAAAAGAGGGAAAGTGAGAGAGATACATCGGTATATATTGACCCTCGTTCTTTTTATAACTTATAACAAGCTCACGTATTTATATGTATATACATTGATAAGTGCATCTGTATAAATGTAACTGACTTTCTGACATATAGATATTCAAATAAGTTGATGCTTGTAGGAATGCTACTTAAACACGTCCTCCAAGTTGAACCACACCAACTAATTTTCCCCTCTGCATAATCTCTGTTCGTTCTATTCGCTTGCAACGTAAAGAAGGCGACAGACTTGCGTGGCACATAACTAGAAGAGAGCAACGCGTAGTCACAGGCGAAGCGGCGAAAGCAGAGAACAACAGCACTTGTTAACGATCTCTTATGAGCTGAAATCCGCTGAAACGTACGTGGGGACACTTTCGAAGAAATATAATGAAATGACTTCTCTACCAATCGTGTGATGTGACGATAAACGACAATAAATATTATTTTAAAAACCATTCTCGCTTGTGTATTGCTCCGTGTTTACGCAGGTTTTGTCCGGCGAATAATAACGAACTCAATTTTTTTAGAATGCGTCTTATGGACGCTTGATTTAAGGTGTTTTACTTCGTCTCGGGCCATTAAAAGAATTTGCATTGGTTCATAGATTAATTTTCAAATCTAGTTTTCAGTTTACAAGCAGTTGTGAAATGTTTTAATATTCAAAATGTCCAATAATTTGCCGTGTTGGAAACTTGCCATTCTCCCAAAATATGTGTTGCGGTTAACGAACTGGCATTGAATGACATACATATTAAAAAAAAAAAATGACTGGCTGTGTTTTTTTTCTGTTTGCTGAGTTCTATGATACAAAGCAAATAGTAAATTTCCAGTATGTTCATTCCGTTTTCATGGGATTCATGTTTTATCTTTATATGAAAAAGTGGTCCCGGTTTTCTTGTATTATAATATGGGGTAACAATTCCTTCAAACAGATTCTGAAAACTGCATTGTTGGACCTATAGTGCGTACTGTAGAACAAAACACAGCATATAGTCACATGTTGTACTTAGACACATCCACAAGCTCTCAAACTCTTTCTTTATCTTTTTATCTCTTTCTTTAGAAATGCCGGCGCGCCACACACGCACCCCCCACACACACATGTATATATATATATATATATATATATATATATATATATATATATATATATATATATATATTAAAGGATTAAGGAAGATACTTACTGACACGGATGTTAACTTATCAAAATCATTTACAATTTTATCTCTGGATAATATATATATATATATATTGGCTGTTAATAAAATGAAATGCTTGTAGGACTTAAACCGTGTAAGAGATCAAACGATAGAAAATATTCCTAATTTGTTTCTTGTTAGGATTTTGAGTGTGAAATAGAAAATAGTCCTCTTGTGACGGAAATCTCTACGTAACTTTTATACACTACACAATCCAGGCGATAAAATTGGGAGCCATGCGCCTTTACCCTATCCTTGTGACCCGTGACGTACTGGCACGCACACACACACACACACACACATATATATATATATATATATATATATATATATATATATATATATATATATATATATAGAGAGAGAGAGAGAGAGAGAGAGAGAGAGAGAGAGAGAGAGAGTAGACAGAGAGTAGACAGGGAATCAACCCTTTATGATAACTGTCAATATCATACCAGTGAGATCTTAAATGTAGGTGATACTTCATATGTAGATTCATTTGTAAATAGCCTCTATACGCCTGCTTTTTATTTTTCACAAAAATATTTAATTTTTCGCATACTATCCTGCCTTGGCAATGCATTTGTTGGGGTGAATCGAAAATTGTACCGAAAATATTTCCGAAAAACATTCAACCTATAATAACTGGCACGGCACTGTATTGTAATAGTCAGAAAACTTGTTTAATAGATTAATAATTGTTGCTTATTGTTTAACAGACTATCAAACCACGATGGATTGTTTAATAAGAAAATGTAAATATTTTGTATAGAGTTTGATTTTGGGTTTTATTGATACAAGTGTTACTAATTAACCCATAGCAAGGGTAAGAAGAAATGAATAAGAAGAAATCAAAAGGGTAGTTGTGCGTAAGTAAACATAATTCAAATAAATGAGGAACTCGGCTATCCGATTAATAATTCCGAGCCATTATCCATTGATTCACCGGCACATCCAGGCTTACAACACATAATATTCCCAAGATATATCTTGGTAATGACCAAGCTTGATGTTGAGTCTCTTTGGTGAGTGTACAGGAATCAGTGTTTCAACTTCATAAGGCCTTAATCCAGATTATTAGTAATGAGACTGATCCTCATCAGATGCACAATAACTTGTGTGTGTGTGTGTGTGTGTGTGTGTGTGTGTGTGTGTGTGTGTGTGTGTGTGTGAGAGAGAGAGAGAGAGAGAGAGAGAGAGAGAGAGAGAGATCTTGATAGGTCTGTAGATGTATATCCCGGGCATAATATTGCAGATTCTGTTGCCTCAACCTTTCAATTCCGTCTGAATGTCTGCTTCTCATATATATATATATATATATATATATATATATATATATATATATATATATATATATATATATATATATATATATATATATGAGAATTCAGGTTCATTTGCTTTGCTTCTTCTCTCACGGGGAGTAAACCCATTCTTCTCAGAACATAAATTAGAGATTTAGTATCATTAAGAATGGATGTAATTTGGAGAAACTCAAAATGAAACCAATTTAAGTGAATATAAGATTGTATTTATTTGGCATATTCTATCTATTGATAAAGATCACTATAAAGAATTCTTGACTTCTAGTTTTACTATTGTTCGCCGGTTATTGAGGTCAAATATAACCGTTGTTACACACACACACACACACACACACACACATATATATATATATATATATATATATATATATATATATTTAAGACATTTTTAAGATATTTTATACATTCATTTTATAGAAGCAAATATTAAAGTAAATTTAATCATAATAAACCATATTAATAAAATTTACAGGCCTATAAAAAAAGAATGTATAACAAAAAAATATCTTAAAAAATCTTAAAATTTATATATATATATATATATATATATATATATATATATATATATATATATATATATAACCGTTGTCAGATATATATATATATATATATATATATATATATATATATATATATATATATATATATAATGTACATGATGAAGTCATTAACATACAGGTGTTTGCATCGTTTTACATATAAAAAGTACATGTAAACAAACATTTTGTATATGTTTGAATATTTGAACACATATTACTGGCCGGTACTATATTGCTATCAATGAAATACATATTAGCTGATGAACTTACGTCCAGCCAGGTTTTGTGTGTGTGTATGTTTTATGTGCATATATATATATATATATATATATATATATATATATATATATATATATATATATATATATAATATCGTAGCCTGTAAAAATTATGTATTAAATTTACTTCACATCGCTATTTTTAGAGTTTCCTATCAAGAAGATTTTTTTAATTTTTTTTTATCGTATACAGTAATGTTTGTGTGAAAATAGTAGATAGATGGTTATTAACGGATGGAAACCAACGCAGAAATATTTTTTTTCTCGTGCTGTGACCTTTAATGATGCGTGTATTTTAATACATTTGATTAGAGAGTAGGAAGTAAATATACAGGGGCGATTGCAAACACAGCATCTAGTCAGCTTAGCATAGCTGAGTCTGTGACTGAGCAAAATAGGAGATGTGAAGTGGAGGAATTGTGCATCGTCAAATACAACAATTGATGACGGTCGCCTACTTTGAAAATCAGCACTCGGAACGCAGTCACTTGGGTCGCTTCGAATGCAGACGAATGTCGACGGTTGCATAAACACAACTATCACAGCCACGAAGGCGCACACATGCACACACATACAGCCTCTCATTCACCCTAATAATCTCTCTTTTCCATTCTATATGTCCGTATTTCTCTATTTTACTTTGCGTACACAATTTTTAGAAAAACAACAAAAAAAAAAAACGAAAGTATTTTACCAAGTGTCCACATATTTTTTAAGTTTTAAATTCATTTCTAGAGGACTTTACGTCTTCTCTCTTAATCATATCTTTCCGACATTGAATCGTTCAGATCAAACTTCAGCTAGTTAATGCGTCGGTGTACGTATTCATTGAACCCTCTCTACCCCTGTTTGCATATATATATATATATATATATATATATATATATATATATATGTGTGTGCTTTGGTCTGTGTGCGCTTGTACTTATGCATGTGCGGGTGATTTGCATGCTTTCTTAAATAAGAACATTATCGTAGCACTCAGTGAGAGTTAAATTGGTTAAACCAGTGAAATGTTGGGCGTGTCCCTCTTTCTCTCCATCACCCCACGTTACGCGCTGAACTAACATTCGCTATCTTTATGGATCTATGTATACAGTGTGGGCACTAGCTCAATGAATTCCAGAAATTATATACTTTTTTTTTACATTTCAATTAAAAGACAACATTGTGCAGTATTTTTAAAACATTATCATTCTACAATGCAAACTCAACACATCCTTCTGTACACTCACGTTTAAAGTCTATATTTGCAGTTAAGAATTAAACATTTTTATAAATGTAATTCCAATATGTTTACAAAATAATGAAATGTTGAATAAAACATTCTAAAATGGCCGTTAAAATAAAAAATATAATTGTTATTTTATATATATATCTTTGTATTATTATGTTTGCTGATAATGGGAGCAATGCGTACAACCTCACATAATACTCCTATTGGTCACTTGGCGGGAAAGTTATATATCTACACAAAAACATTGACTGTAGGAAATCTGTTAAACTTTCCGAAAGACAATCTCTAGATCTCTGATCGGCCATATGTTTTACGTCTAGAAAAATAATTAAAAAAAAATTATAAGAAAGTCACTCTTTTCCACTCCCTGCCGGCTACATGGAAACACAAGGAATCCCAGAGATATTTACCCGCCTTTTGCAGCCAAAATTATTCTCTATTTTCAATGCAAGAGAAAGAAAAAAATAAATTACATTTGTTTCTATCAATCTATATTTCACTTTGTACATGTCGATTAAGTTTTTCCTCTCTAACAATCTCCGACTCTTTTTAACTACGTCTTTTCATATCTGTTCGTAGCTATCAAAATTCTTTAGCCTGCCCCGCCATATCCACAGTGAACCGTTGTCGGATTTTTATGACAATAATAGTGAGGCTCTATCGGGCCACTAATCACCTTCACCCATGAAATGATATTGTGAGTGTTAGGGTTAAAATTGGATGCCAACAACGCCCCTGTATAAATATGAAATGAACTGAAAATGCTGTCTCTAATTTTATTTGAGCTTATAGTTCCCTAAAGAAAACGTCATCTTCCATCTTAATGAGAGAACGTATAGCTGTTCCTGTATATAGAGCTATTAGTATCTGTCATTTCTATTCAAACGTGTCTATCGATCGATTGATCGATCGATCGACCCGTCTTATTTTGCCAGTTTTCATCTATGTACATGCGTATCTATAGATGCAGCTGTGTGTGTATGTGTGGAAGAGATAATTTGTATATAGATATGTGCAAATGCCGTCAGACGCGTGTTTGCAGATAAAGACCAAACAATGTGAGTTGGCATGTGTGCATATGTGTAAAGCCAAATGTTTCTTTCCTTTTATAAACTGAGATACGTGTTGTGCTAATGCATTTCATCGGCCTACAATCGTGGTTTGAAACGATAAGAAATTGTAGTTTATACTGAGAGACAGACTGGGAACACATATTGATAAAGTGATACGTACAATCTAAGATAGGCTGATGGCAAGAAAAACAGACAGAAACTGTCAGAAACACAAGGATATATATTCAGAAACTGAGTGTGATTAACTTGAGATAAAATGCACTAAGATTTGTGTACAGAATTATTTTGGTCTGAGGGGGGGTTCAATTTAATTTGACACAAATAATTACGCTTCACTGTCGGAAACGTATCGCATCACACCACAGAAAATAGCTGAGTAAACAGACAAATCTAAACTTTTTTAAGAACAAAAACGAATGTCAAATCAGCTAAAATATTCTGCTAAGTTTACGTAAAAAGCGTTTTCTGTTTTTGGTTGGGGGGGATGACAAATGCAAAAATATGCTGATGGTCCAAATTTTAACTTGAAAATTAAAAATTTTATATATGAAAAACAAGTTGACTAGAGGGAAAATCACATGAAGACGCACTCAGTTGGTTTGGAAATTTATGCCTATTAACGGATCGAATTCTTGGGCAAACGAAACCTAATTCAAAAGATTAATAAAGAGAATACTAATTTTATACAAGTGGTAACGATATTTTAGAGAAAATGGAAACAAAAAAATGACACTCCTACTTAACATTAAGATACTTGATATCTCTAGTGTACATAATGAGGAAAGAGGGCATGAAAATCTGATACTAACAGGATAGATTGAAGACAAGGTTGCCAGAAGAAAATCTCGCATATCCTACCAAACAAGTTTGGGCAAATTGGTTGTAGAAAAGGTTTTAGCAGAGACAAATTGACAAAATTGATAACCAACTCCCTGAACGGACACTGCACATAGAAGAAGATGAAGAAAAAAATTATATATGAATGATTCTCAGAAAATTTGTTATTATTCATATAGATCTCTAATTAAATCTCTGAAGAATAACTTATGTGAGTCCATGTTATGAAGCACCAAAATTATATGCGTTTGATATAGACTCAGGTGATGTCACACTTTCTGAAAATTGACACGCCAATAAATAATCTCGATTTTCATTATTTTAAGCTTTCTCTCTTAACAAATTTAATCTGGTAAAAATGATTAAATATTAGACTTTAATAAAGCACTGGAACTGGCATACAATTATTATTAAGAAACAAAAACACATTTTGTTATCATGGAACTTATTTTTGTTATCTTTTTTCAATGTAAAAGACTTATGAAAGTGTTCAGCCAGCCGGTTGAACAATATTCCTTGCAAATTGTCTTTACAAACGTTCTTCGACAAACAGCTTTGTTGGGTGCAATTTAAAGACGATGGTGAATATGAGATGTGCGTACGAAATTCAAGAAGCTCATGTAAATATAAATAAAAGCAAGATTTCTGCAATGGACTTTTAATTCAAATTATCGAAATGAGGGAAAACCTACATGTCGACGAAATAGGAGTGGACACACATCAATGACATAAAAATCGATTATTGTTATTAATGAACGATTCTGCCATTTATCCGATCAATAAATCTGTACGTTAACCCATCGAACCATCCCGTATCGGATCGGATCGCGGCCGCTGATAGAAAAATATGTGAATGTGCAAATAATCGTTCTACAATGTCAAATATTCGTGAAAGCGTATATTACGTTTTCGAAATCGCCTTCGTATTCCTCTGTTCTGAGATTAAATTTTCGAATTCGATCCATTTTTCCAGCTTCCACCTTGATATTATCATAATTGTTATAACATTGTCGAAATTAAGCAGTCATTGGACAGACATATATAACGAATGATGATCGAAGTACGAAAGCACCCTCTACCTATCATATACCTCCTCCATATTATCGTATATAAAGACGTAAACATTTATTTCTTAGTTTCGTGTATTCTGTATTTCAATTTCTTCTTCTTCTTCTTCTTCTTCTTCTTCTTCTGCTTCTTATCATTATTATTTAATATTATTATCATTATTAAAAATTTTATTATAATTATAAAAATATTATTATTATTATTTAAACATATTATTATTAGATATTATTATTTTAAAAATTATTATTATTACTATTTTTATTTAATAATATAATTATTACGTATTATTATTATTATTTTATAATATTATTATTATTAAATATTATTATTATCATTATTATTATAAAAATTATTTTTATTATTATTATTATATAATTTTTTATTTTTTATTTTTATTTTCCTTGATTTCTGGCGTGTACATATTTCTTTCCGGGACCCGCCTAGAGACCTAAGGTTAGAAATGGCATCATGGCACTTTCCACTGACAATATATATATATATATATATATATATATATATATATATATATATATATATATATATATATATATTATTATTATTATTATTATTATTATTATTATTATTATTATGCAAAAATTACTATTGTTGTGTTATGAGTGGACAGTAAGAGAATAAATGATGTAAACGTTTAAAAAATGGCTTCTTCTACTTACATATGCTTTGCCAAATTAAATCAATAAATAACGCATCACATGTGAATTTCTGCTTAGCCAATGATGACAATAACGAAAGAACTCAATTAAGTAGCAATTTACTTCATTGAAGACAAAGATACATTTTGTTTATTACAAAGATACAAAATTTCTTTAAGTACGAACATAATGAATATAGATTTGACATATAACATATAAAAACCTAATTTTAAAACCTAATTTTAATGCGAAATATCAATGTCAATGTTTAATTTGCAGCAAAAAGTTAACTTAAGATGGAGCATGAGACCAAAGTAACATATCGAATTTGGAAACAGTGAAACATAATTGTACGTGAAGCCAGGTTAAAGTAATACGCGATCCATCGGTTTGGTTGCATGAAACACTCAGAATAAGAAATATGGTTCCCAGTTCGGATAAGCATAGTATATTAATATTTGTTCGTGAGGCTGTTCCAAATCATTTTGCAGGACACGTCAAGGCAGCGATATGGAGTATGTCTATTCCTGATCTATATTAGACACGATTCTGAGAAATTATCGACACGAGCAAGAAACTACTCGCCAAAACCGTTTGTTTCATATGATGAAGTACATTGACAAATTGTTCAGCTTGACATCCATTTTTTTATGCATTTCACCCCCAAGCAAGGCGGCAGTGTCATTAACAATCAATGGGTTACCGAGAGTGAGAGTAAAGAGGAGTGACTGAGGAAAAGATAAAAGAAGGATGGAGATCAAGATCAAAAGAAGATGTTGATTGACATTACATTTGAATATTTGAAGACTATATTTATCAGGGAAGCAAGTAAGAGGAAGGGAGTTACACTGTCGGGAGGTGCGAGATAAGAAGCTGTTGGAGTAGAGAAGGCGGTTACATTTGACTGTTTCTACAGTGAAAGGGTGGGAACGAGATGCCAACCTAGTAGCACGCTTAAATTCATGCAGCTGGGTTACCAGTGAAAGTAGTTCTTCAAAGCAGTTGCCATGAAAATATTTGCAGAAAAGACAGAGGGAAGCCACATCTCATGTATGAGAAAGTGACTGTCGTCGAGATGTCTATATTTCAAACGTCAATATAATTTTCGCAGCACTTCCACAGCAGCGCACAATAACAGATTAACGATGTTACTAAAAGTATTATATTTTTGAGCCGTCTCAGATATTTACATAAATTTGTTTGAATGTCCCCACTAAGTTCGAGCCGGTAAGTTTTTGTCTATTCGCCAGAATTTCATAGCACTTGAAAACTTTCAATTCCATTCCCCTTACTTCCAATCACCTCACTGTTCGAACAATGATCGAAAAAAAAAAAATCCGAGGGCTCGTCTCAAAAAAAAAAAAACATCGGTAAGAGAAAAACCATTGTAAAATATAAAACAAAAAACATAAGACAAAATGACTTCTGTGTTCGCCATAAGAATAAAAGGAAAAGAATTCTAGGTAGATCAATTCTTATATATATGATACCTTTCACATCTAGTTATCCCGCATAATAAACATTTTTTTTTTATAAATCATCTATCATTTCTTCATTATTAAACTTTGCAAGGTACATGTAACGACTTACATATTACTTTTGGAGATAGGCTCTCCTAAGTGTCAATTGTAATAGAATTGGTAAGCAATATTCGTTGTATAGAGAAGATCATATTATATGAGTTTATTATGAACGTTAAACCGGTTTAAATGTATTGAAAGAGATAATGAATAATAAATGTTTGTTAATATCTGAAGGCTTTATCTAGCTGTGCATTAATTTCTGATGCTTTAGGTAATTTTAATTTGTTATTATCGTCAATGCCACATCGACAAAATGCTTTTAAAATGACGCATTTCTAAATTACAGATGATTGCTTAAATATTGGTTGTTTTAACTTTATACGAATAGCTTCAATAATTTGTAATCCGTTTCCTTTTTAATTTTTTTGTTAAATAAGTATGTTTTTATTAAAACGAAATAACTGTATTATGTTATTGTCAATATGATATCTTATCAAACGTTAACATATTGCCCCTTTGTCGGATTTCTGACGTGAATCGATGCCAGATGGTTGTGAGTTTATCTCCTATTTATTATGTATTATTGTTATTGTTACTATCTGCAATAAGGTAAGAGAATTTGCAAATAACATTGGTCTTTCATAGCGGATTAAATAAATTGCTAATAAGGAATAGAGAAATAGATCTAAAGATTGAAAGCCACTGTCAAAAATTCTACGAAACAGTTAAAAGTGAACAGACAGTAACGTCAGAAATAAGACAAAAAATGTTTACTAAGAAAGTCAACCAAAGAATGACAACATTTTAGTTAAATGTTTTACATCACGCACGAACTTTGAATTGGAAAGTTATATTGCAACTTATATATCGATTATCATATGTCTCGGTGTCTCATGCATGCAGTGTTTATCAATATTACAGGACACATCATGGTTTCTTAATTGATCGTAAAGACCATCGCAAATGAATTATCAGTCTCCCGATAGAGACACGGTGGGGTAATGGCCAGCGGCTCGGGTTGAGGAATCTGAGAGCCGAGTTCGAATTCTAGTTACATCCATTACATTTACTTACGTGCTGATAACCTTGGGAAAGGTATGAATCCTCTTATTCTCCCCTCCTTCAGGTATGGATAGATAGCAGGACAGACGGTGTTCTATAAACTTGGATGGCAATTGGTTGATCACAGAAATAAATGGCAACCTACTGCGGGAAAAATCTCCCTCGTCAGTCATGTGTCGAAAGATGCATGATCGTCAAATCACGCATGGCACATAATTGACTTTCAATGGCCGCCACTTGCTATTAAAAAACAAAATTGGAATTTTTCCACATGAATAAGACCATAAATGATTCCTCTAAGCTATGGATAAAATAGCAGGGAAAATTGAGCTTTGGATGGTAGACAGTCTATGTGAAAGAAAACTCTAAAACCGTGGAAAACATAATGAGAAACAACTCCAGTTTGTTTTTCAGAAATTGTAGCAATTAAAAAAGATGATGCTGACAATCATAATCGACTACGTCCTAAAGGTAAATGGTATTTAAATGAAAACTCTGGAGGGAGATTGTCATCTTTATTTGTATAATAATTCTATGTCAAATATAATTTAGTTAATATTTACTGATAAACTGTGATATACGGGAATGTGAAAACATGCATACGATTTTATGAATGCGTATGTGCTTCTGAAAGTGAATGAGCAAAATGAAGTCTAAGGAGCCAATTTGAGGCCGAAAATCTAGCTAAAAGTTTCTAATTCAAATCAGGTTTTCTTACATGTTCAGGAACTAAAGCCACAAGAATAGAAAAAAAAACCCTCTACCACGATTATTAAGTATTGGGAGAAACGAAATATAATCATCTCTGAAACATAGTCATGATAAAAATTTGTCTAGATTAGGGGTAGGGTTTATCTCAGCTTTTTCCCGAAAATCATTTGTCATCCCCAATTTTAACTTTTTTATTCTCCCAAATGAGTGTGCTTGTTTATATACCCTGCTTAGGCGTGACGTTTCAGGCTTAAATTCTGATGCGTTCATTCTTGGGCAATGGCATCATTTAGTAACCGTGTCCCTTGAGTGGCTGCTGGGGCTTGCACTGGGTAAAAAAATAGCTACACAAAACTACAGGTGTCCTTGTATTCGGAGCCCACATATGTTACATATTTGGAGCGTATATAGAAATTCCAAGGAGATTCATTTATTATTAGGCAGATTGCACAAATGCTAGACTAATCTCAACTTGAGGACCAGGAATCGACGCATTTTTAATCTAGTCTGAAAGAACCGATACTACACTGATCTTAGCCAGAAATGTCAATCCATTCTTAAATAATATTGTAATCAATTTATAGTTAATAATAAAAATTGAATTTTAGATTGAAAAATATGTCATTTTACAACCACTACTAACCCTATAATAATTGGAGACCCGGGCACGATAAAATGAACCAAACAAAAATATTAACAAGATACTGGGTATCTCCTGTTTACAAGGGCTGCAAAAGAGCACTATATGGAGTCACTCTTCTACTCACGAGTGTATTATCAACGTAAACAAAATATAAACACTTCACATGTTAAGTATCTCTTAACATCAGAATTTGTGCGAACAAAATGATCATGGTTCGTTAATAATAATAATAATAATAATAATAATAATAATAATAGATAAGTAAATGGATAAGTATCTCAACTTTGCTTGTGAATTATGGAAGTTGCTAGACATGAAGCTGACAGTTGTACTAGTTGTTTTCAGAGCACTGTACATCGTACCATATGAGCAATGGAAAAAATTGAAATTGAAAGAATTAGAACCATCCAGATGACGGCATTTTTGAAAGATTTGCGATAAGAAGAAAAATACTAGAATATTGAGTCGACCTGATGTCCCTAAATATTTGTGGTAAGTCACCAGTTACTTGCGGTGTGCTCTTTCTCTGAATATTACTACTACTACTACTACTACTAATATTACTACTACTAACACTAATAATAATTATTATTATTTTAATGATACTAATAATATTTTGTAATAACAAGTATAGCTCCCACATTACGTTGAGCTTTATGTAAAATATATTTGATATTAATTTATTTTTTTCTTGCAAAAATGATTAGTGAAAAATATCATGGACCCATTTCTGACCTTAGGTCTCTGGTTGGGATACGGAAGGAAATGTGTATAGAACAGAAATTAAAGAAAATAATAATAATAATAATAATAATAATAATAATAATAATAATAATAGTGGTGGTGCTTCAATCGTGACGTCTCTTAGCAAAAGACTGAAAGGCCTGCGAGTTTGACATAGCAATGAATCTGTGAAAACAACAGCATTATTGACATCAACAAAGAATATTAAGATTTCAGGACATTTGATACGCAACGAAAGACACCAAATGCAGCTATTGTTATTTACAAAGGTCACTTTAGATTGTCCGAAAGCCATTGCCTTAGAAACCCAATGAGGATCGAGCTCAATTTTCAGGGGTGACGGTCAACCAGGCTGTCTACTTAATCACTGACCCAAACAGAGGCGGACACCAGATACAACTGATGTGAAATCTGATATAATCTTAATTACAAGAGAAGCGCTTATATATCATCAGTAGCCTCAACCGTAGCAAAATCATAATCCTTGCTACACCAGTACAATTTCAGTCTCTTCCTCTCTGTAATAATAAAAATAGTAATATGTCTCATGTCGTTACTAATATTATTAACCAAGAACATTGTCTTCTTTTCCTTCTTTCGTGCTTAAAAATAATTATAATGCTAATATTTCTCTCGGGCTGTTAGTGTGTGTGCCTTTATTAGCTGTTGAGGATAATACTGTATCTGTGAGTGAGGTGATAGCCTGTCTGATTCCTGAGATCTGGGTGCAGAAGTTGCTACTAA
>CAHIKZ030001746.1:2340000-2347500 GCA_903632075.3 Acanthosepion pharaonis | reverse complement strand
TCACTTTTTCCTTCTTTTCTTTTCTCAGATTTTTAATTTTCTTTTTTCTTTCGTTTTTTTTCTTTCTATCTTTTATACTTTTTTTTTCTTTTTCTTTTCTTTTTTTTTTTTTTTTTTTTTCGTCACTTACCGGTTTGAGAGGTAAAGATCCAAAATAGTAAAACCAAGGAACACTCCAAAGAGATATATCTCACTCGGGTAGCCATCTTTCCTCCGCATTGTAGAAAATGCCACGGAGGAAAAAAAAAGGTCACATGAGAAAAAGAAAGCAGTGTGGGGAGGTAGAAATTAACGTAATCAAATGGGAGTGGGTAGAGTTAAACAGGGGACAGCAACTGTTATGCTGAAATTGGTGGTGTTATGGGATATGGTGGACGTGGGCTGGGAGGATGGTGGGGGGGGTCACTGTTACTTGGCTGGGCAGTTAACGCAACTAACGCCGAACGAGAGATTTTTTTTTTTCCTTTCCCGGAACGTATCCTAGCTGAAGAGTCTCTCGATTGTACGGCCTGCCTGGGTTTGTATTAGTTAGGTGTAGTGTTTCTGGATATGATGTGAGCAACGCTCGGCACACCAGTCGAGAACAGCGACGACACTGAAGAAACACACACAGACTCCGATACGCATGCGTGTTTGTCGGGTTCTCTCCATCTCCTAGCGCTCTCGCTCTCTCTCGCTCTCTCTCTTTTCGTCTTTCTCCTCAGCCTCCCGAGATGAGTGCTCTCCTCCTCCTCCTCCTCTGACTTCGCCTTCCTCTTCGTCGCCTCCAACTCCACCTCTCATTACAACTACTCCGGCTCTTGTTTTGCCTGGTACGTCTTTCACCCTTATAACATGACCTCCCTCTGTCTGACGTACGGTCTCTCTATCACTCTCACACTCTGTCTTATATTCCGCTGTAGTTTCCTCACTATTATGTCTCTCCCTTTCAATTTACTAGTATTCTTCTGCACACGGACAGTCCGCAATAACCTTTCCGTTTCCTCTTTTTTCCTTTCTTTCTTTTCTTATTTGGGTTTATTTATCTATCTATCTATCTATCTATCTATCTATCTATCTATCTATATATATATATATATATATATATATATTTCTTTCTTTCTTTCTTTCTTCCTTTCTTTCTTTTTTTCTTTCTTTCTTTCTTTTTTTCTTTCTTTCTTTCTCTTCCTGGTTCACATCCTACTATCTATCTATCTATCTATCTATCTATCTATCTATCTATCTATCTATCTATCTATCTATCTCTTTTTAATCCTTTTTTCTTTCTTACATTTTTTTATTAATCTAAGGTAATTTAATTTTCTCCATTATAATCTATTTCTTCACTATCGTTCTGAGTGCTTTCATTTCAGTTTTGTTTACGTTTCCTTACACAATATCTCACGCATTATGCTTGTCACTGACACAGTCTTTTAAATACTACTGCCAATTGCAACACATGTCAGCAGGTTTTTGCCACGGAATGATTATATATATATATATATATATATATATATATATATATATATATATATATATATATATATATATATATATATACGAGGGCATACTCGGATTATCTCATCAGGTGTGATAACACAAAAGCTGACCAAAAGAAACAAAACCAGGCATTTTCGGAATGGAGAGTGTATTCTTAGTTAGTATCCGAACTTTTCAGCCTCACACTTCTGACTTGATAGGTTAGTTAAGGTTGTTTGATTTTTACAACATGCTAACTCTTGTTGGATTATTTAATTTAAAATGTTGATATGTGTCACTCGCAATCGTCAGCCAGCCAGATTATATGTGTGTGTTTGTGTCTGTGTGTTTGTGTGTGTGTGGTTGTGTGTGTGTCTGTATGTATGTATGTATGTATGTATGTATGTATGCATTGCTACCAGCAAGCAGAAATATTTCTTCTCCTGATGATGGCCATGTTGGCCGAAACTAGTTGAGGAATCTGAATGAAATAATAATAATAAAAAACGAAAGAATATTAATCTACAACCCAGTGTGTCTGAAGATTTTAATTTTTATTATTTTTTATTGTTCAATATATATATATATATATATATATATATATATATATATATATATATATATATATATTTATCAGAGTAGTCTGATACGGTGCTACAATACTGGTGACTTCAGTTCAAATCAAACTCCTTATGGTGGTAAATAACATGGGATACTAACTACTATGAAACAGTTACCTTGGATCAGGAGAGGGTTACCTTGTCAGAAGCGAACACATTCTACTTACTGGACTGTCTAACGAATTGCACGCGCAGCGAACGGTATATGTATTTATTTACTAAGCTAAAAACAGTCGAGCACAAAGCAATGGCAAGTGCTTCTAAATGTAGCTTTTTAACTCTTTTGCTTTATAGAGCATATTATCTATCTATCTATCTATCTAGAATATATATATATATATATATATATATATATATATATATATATATATATACACACACACACATAGATATGTATAAAAAAGATATATATTTATACATATGTATAAATAATATATATATATATATATATATACATATAAGATCTCAAAAACAACCACACACATCTATCTATCTATCTATCTATCTATCTATCTATCTATCTATCTATCTATCTCTCTCTCTCTCTATCTCTCTCTCTCTCTGTATATATATATATATATATATATATATATATATATATATATATATATATATATATATATATATATATATGTATGTATGTATGTATGTATGTATATGCATTTACGATTGATTGTTTTATTGTGATTCTAAGAAATAAGTTTGTTCCTTTTTATTGTTCACATTGTTACGGCTCTGGCCTAATTCTAAAACTGTAAGTACATTACTTTAACAAAATATTTATTTGCGATATATTTTATTATACCGACAGATTTGTTTAAGCATAACATGTGATAATAACCCTATCGTGATCTTTCATGCCTGTATGCAAGCACTTACTGACTTTAAATATTTATTTGTATAAAATCTGCTTTTAAGTTTGCGTAGATTACACATTCAAACTTGAGCAGACTTACCTGTTGTTAGTGTATTATAAATTGTATTTAAAGAAAACCTTTTTCACCCTATGCCTGGCCATCCATATTGAAGAACAAAAGTACATTGTTTACAAATGAATATCTATTAAAGCTACGTGTAATATTTAGTTGTAGGTATTAATTGACTATCTTATTTTATATGAAATAATTTTTAACACATATATTAGTAGTTAAGTAAAATGATTTTGGTTAAATTAAAAATCATATTTTAAGCAAATGTACTTAATGTAAAAGTTTTATGCTTTATTTTAAAAGAATCGATAAAAAAATGTGTAGTTTTTTTATTATTTAGTTGATGAATATAAAACCGCCTATGACCGCTGCGTATGACACCCGAACCCCTAGATCGGGGTGTGGACTGATTGCAAGCCTCGGGATGTGCTTTGTGGCACTCGCTATATTAAAATCATTTGATTTTTTCTGGCTATATTTATATACGTTTGAAATTCAAATAAACAGGAAAGACAATAAAAAGGATGAAGCATTTTCGCGGATTTGATTCCATTGTGTAGTCTTTTTTTGTTCAAATCCGTGAATATGTTTTGTTCATACTAAATATCGAAAAACACTCTATAAAATTCATTATTTTTTATACATAATGTTGAATGTGTTAAAATTATTCCACTTTCTTTTTAACAAATTTCAAGGTGACGTTAAAAATGTGGTGGCTTATTTAAGACGGAATAATCTATGGTGACATTTATATTTAGATACATTGTATTTATTTTGAATTTTTTTATTTGAAATGTTGACCTACATTGCATAGGATTCAATATTGTACATAATTAGGATACGATAAAATTTTCATTTTATATTAACTATGAAAATTGAGATGTATTTGAATGACGGGAAGCGTTTCTTAGATTTCAGGGGCATCATAGTGGGGGCATGGTAACCTTGAACAGGCCCTGAATCTTACTAGAGATACTTAAGTCAGCAATGTCACATATACATACATTGATAAATGCAAAAAAAATATTGCCGACTCTTTTTGTCCTCCGATAGACTTTATCAAGGCAAATGTAAAGATTTATTTCGCGTCAAGTATTTAGAAACAGAAGTAAAAATGGTCGTTAAGTTTTCATTTTTTTAAATTAAAGAACACTCATAGTATACTTCAGGCTAATGAAAATTATGCAGGATGCTAATTGATATCATATTAATAGATAACAAAAGTGTGAATAAGTGTTGTCATCATTGTTGATTTTTTTAATGTAAATATTAATTGTATTTTAGTTTCAGAAATGAATTCATATATTTATTTAATTTAAATATTACAAGCTTTTGCATTTAACAATTTTATTTAATTTTTATGGTCATGTTGGGAAAGAATATATATTTTGGGAAAGGAGATCTTTGAAAAAAATCCGAGGCGCAGATTTATATTTACGTATGAATCAATAGCGGCAGTTTCAAGAATTTTCCGTCTAAGTTACGCTTTTGTTAAAAGTCTAGGCATTCTTGAGTTTGAAGGTGTGGCTGAACTTATTTCTATGTCAAACAAATGCATCTGATAAATTGTCATGTATAAGCGTTTTTGTGTTCATAGATATGTTTTTATTTAAATTTCTGTAGATTTCTTACTATACTGAGAGAGTAGTGATGGTAGTTTGTCATATATATATACATATATATATATATATATATATATATATATATATATATATATATCTACTTCAGCAGTATTAATGTTATGAATATAGATATGGATGTACGTATGTATATATGTATGTATGTATGTATGTATTGTGCGCGTATGTGACACGTGTGTATATCAGAGAATAGATAGTTATGGGAATCAACTCCATGTTGAAAGAGGGCTTGAGACGTAAAATTGACAGTCATTATGTTGCGTCCATATTGTGCTTTTGGCATGCTCGATCTGTCTGCGTCTATCTTACACACGCCCCTCCCTCCCCCCCCTCTCTCTCTCTCTCTCTCTCTCTCTATATATATATATATATATATATATATATATATATATATATATATATATATTTATTAATTTTTCGAGGGCACCTGTCTATTAGGGCTGCTAGAAAATCCCTATTTCAGACGCTCGCTCAGTGCTAACGTATAGTTTATAGTGCAACTCAGTTACATGTTCTGGGAGAGAGTGTGTTATCTAGCGTGATCAACAATCTGAACAAGGTCAGCACACTTAAACCCTCGGTCACGATGACTTGTGAGTTTGTGCTAGCCAAACGTGCCGCACGCTGGAATCGATACATCGTGACAAATCGCCTATGGCGTGATTCAAACCCGGATCACATGGTCAGAAAGCGAACGTTCTAACCAATCAGGCATATATATATATATATATATATATATATATATATATATATATATATATATATATATAAGTGTGTGTGTGTGTCCCAGTATAGGATAGGTGTAGACAGAATAAATTCCAATAACCAAAAATACTATACTTAAAAGAGTGCTCAATACAGAATAGAGCAAATATACTTTATTCAAAATTTATAACATAAATATGTTATAAAATCACTACAAAAAAGCCATTTGTTTCAACAATTCTGGTGTCTTATTAAGTGGTAGTTTTGAACCAACACTTGACAAGATACAAGAAGTGTTGAAACAAAATGGCTATTTTTTTTGCAGCAATTTTATAACATATTTATGTCATAATTTTCGAATAAATTTTATATATATGGGCACGTGGCCGAGTGATATAAACAAACCTACACATGCTCATATATAAAAGATTTTGTGCAAATATTTAATGTTTGTGGAATTCACGAGCAATTCTTTCTTTCATGTGTTATGTTCAATCAGAACATTGGAGATCATGGCTCTTTCCTGTCCTGTAGATTTTAGGATATTTTCTTTCTATTTTTTGCTATCTCTCCTGCATCGTTTTCTGTCATCAATTTCCACAAGGTCGGTAGGTATATTATTACTGCATTCTTCTCTCCCACTTGCCTTCATTATAACTTGTGAGTGTCACGTTTCCAAAGCCATCATTCTTCCTCATGTGTCCTAGCAATTTCAACTGTCTCTTTCGAATTCAAAATACAAGTGTCCTTTTTGATTCTATTTTTTCTAAATCTTCGTCATTGCTCACATATTCAGACTATGGCATTCCCAGTAACATTATGTAGCACTATATTTCCGTTTCCTAATCTGTAAGAAGATTATCCGGCATTAATTGCTGTATCGATCGATTGATGTTACATAAGAGTTTAGTACTTTTTTTTAATTTTATTTCTAACAAGATATTCCTGTGTCTTTATTCTTTGCTTAGCTTTTTGGGGTCATTTTTCTTTATATCGATGCTTCTTCGGATTTCGGTTTAGAATTTACCGTCTTCTGTTCAGCCATTTCCCGGATATTAACTTTTTGTACTTGCTTTGATCACCAATTTCTAATTCAAAAGTTAGACTGCCCCTTTTGCTGACAATCATACATTCTGTCTTCTTACAGTCTATCTTTAGTCCTTTCTTCTCGCATCCATTTACTATGTTTAGTAGGTGTACCTGTAGTTACCTTACTGTGCCTGTTATCAGCACTGTCACATCTGCATATCTAAAGTTGTTAAGTATATGGTAGCCAATAAGTAATCCTGATAGGAATCCATTTTCTCGCAGAATGACTACGACCTATGAAGGATGGGTTAATAAGGTGAGAAGATAAATATTTATGTTGCACATATTTCTATTGTTGTCTATTTTCTAAATTCAGACTAGTTAGATATGTTATGGATTGTTTTCATCTATTCCTCTTCTCTTGTGAGTGTCATATTTCCAAATCACTCTTTAAACATTTTGTGCTCTAGCAATTTCAACTCTCTCTTTCTAATTCGAAATATTGAAAATCATGGCTCTTTCCTGACCTTTGTAGTTTTTGAGGATATTTTATTCTATTTTTTTTTTTTGCTATCGAAATCGTTTTCTGCCATTCATTTCTAGAAGGTCAGTAGGTATGTTATTAGCGAATTCTTTTGTCCCTCTTGCCTTCGGTATGACTTGTGAGTGTCATATTTCCAAATTTCTTTTAATCCCTTTGTGGCCAATCATTTTCAAGTCTCTCTTTCTAATTCGAAATACAAGTGTCCATTTTGTTTCCATTATCTCTAAAACTTCGTCGTTGCTCACATAATCACTCAATGCTATTCGCAGCATCCTTCTGTAGTGAATGCTCACTATAAATGTCTATCAAAGGAATGATATTCACCATGATTAATTTCACATGACAATATGTGTGCACGCGTGTGTCTCTCTGTGTGCGTGTGTGTGTGTATGTGTGCAAGTAATATTCTTGGAAAATATACATTCATAATTTGGAACTATTAATTAATTGCTCTTTGAAAACAATTACATAACCATTTCCAATTATAATGATTGAGTGGCATTTTTTATTCTATTTAAATAAGATGCCTGCCGTATGTATGAAACTTTTTTTCGAGTATATTTACCTCGTTTCGA
>CAHIKZ030001746.1:2320000-2327500 GCA_903632075.3 Acanthosepion pharaonis | reverse complement strand
TTAATTCTCCTCTCCAAGTTTTCCACCGCCTTAACCAGGTATTGAACTCACACTATTTGGGTCCTGTCACTGGATCTAACTAACGCCTTTATCCACTGCGCTATGTGTCCTTGTGAGTATGAATTTCTGGGTATTATAAAACTAATGTCCTCAGCAAACATTTTTTGCCAGTTCTCATATTGCTGATGAGGACAATAGTCCAAATAATATAAATAGTGTATATAATACATCATCTTAGAAATATAGACAGATGAAAATGAACTGTTAAACTTTCTAAATTAACTAACATCTTGTATCCCGCTATACCGTTTTAAAGGAGCCCAGTTTTTTTTAAGTTCTGAGTCAGGTTTTTGCATTTTCGAATATTTTCAAGTTGTGTTTATATTGATGTGCTGCGAATTGCCACACTATGAACAAATTCAAAACGAGTAAATATGATGGGAATAAAGAAAACGAGTCTTTCTTTTAACTATTGTTCATTCATTACAAGGCCCACTCAAGTAAGAGGCACAATAAATGATATTGTTTAAGAGCGTACAGCGTCAGAAAGCAAATAATGCATATTATGAGGATATCTAGAATAGACAGCGGCTGACTATATGCAAGAAGATGTTCAGATTGTAGTTATCGGGAAAGCATAACTTTGGGAGTCCGTTCCACACTGCAGCAGTTCTGGAGAAGAAGATGCCTCAGTGGAAATTCCAACTCGTTAAATGGAATACGAAAGCCACGAAGATGAGTCATCAGAATGTGCAGGTTTTATTTGAGAATGTCTGAATTGGTCGAACCAAGGAATGTATTTCGCTTGTACATCTGCCATGATAACAGCTTTAGAGAAGTGAGAGGCGAGCAGTATTTCACCAGAGAGAAAAGGGTCATACAGTGGAAGCAATTCATCACACTCAAAGACACGCAAACGCTTTTGAACTCTGTCGGGATTGGAAAGTGGGTACTAGGCAGCTCCAGTCAAGACGTGACAGCAGTATTCCATTGTTAGCCTGTTCTTAATGACAGAGCATGGCAACATTATTGGAAATAGTCTGAATCATAGATACTTCGGTCTTCATCAGGTTTATGTGTCATATATGAGGGCGTGCTAAAAAGTTCTTTATCAGAATCATTTCCAAGAAGCTGACAAATTACCAAACATTATTTTAAATCGATACTTGACTGAACCTAAAACATTGCAATAAACACAATCTGGGACAGAATCAATATACGCATATAAAATCAGAATCTCTCAGGAAATGCAAACATGCACACACACACACATACAGTGCCAAGGAAACAAATATTCGTACACATTACATTTTTAAGTTATTGTATTTCCAACAAATGAATAATCATAAGTTTTAAATAATTAGCTGTACCCAGATGCATAACAGCAGTTCTGTTTGTTTTTAGGCTAAAAGTAACTACTGATAACATAACTGAAACATTCTAAAATATTCCACTACAATAATCTAGATTATTAAAGCAATTTAAATGTTTTAAAATCTGAAATTAGCATTGTACGAATTTTTTTCACCTATTAAAATGGATAAATGCGATTTATTTCTATTAAATCAATTTTTTTCTGTTTTCAATGAATGTTTAGTTATGAATCCGTGTACAGTTAATTATATGAAAATATGTGAATTCATTAGTTGTAAATATTATAAATTAAAAAATGTGTATTTGTACGAATATTTGTTTTCACTACTATATATATATATATATATATATATATATATATATATATATATATATATATATATATATATCACTGTGTCTGTCTCTATATATATATATATATATATATATATATATATATATATATATATATATATATATATCGCATGATGTGCTGGTGTTAATAAAACAGTGCTTGATTTAATACAACAGAGCTTTTAAGTATATATTAACATCATTGCGATATGAGACCCCCAGGTGCATAGCAGCATATCTCGATCCACTGAGTTGATCGCTGTTATTCGTATTATTTAAGGTCATTCAAACTACTAAGCTCTGTTCCATCTTCAAGCGAAATTTTTTGAATCATTTCGCTTGAAGATGGAACAGAGCTTAATTCAATTTAATTCAAATAATTATATTGAAGTTTTCGGCTCTTGTTTTGAAACATGAGGACTCTTATGTAGCGTGTTGGAATCATATTTTTAAATAAATAATTATATCTATGCTCTACTTTTGTATCGAGCACTATTTTTTAAAAAATAATAACAGAAATACTAAAGAACTTTGGATTATTTACTTAACGAGTTCTTTCCTATTTTCTATATATTTTCACACACACACACACACACACACACACATATATATATATATATATATATATATATATATATATATATATGTCTGTGTGTGTTTCCATGTAAAAAGTAATAAAAATGTGTGTGTATATATATATATATATATATATATATATATATATATATATATATATATATATATATATATATATATATATATATATCCACATATATATATATTCAAATATCCAAAAGTTGGATAGTTTTGGCTTTATATTTTCCCGGAGCTAAAGCCACTGTACGAAGCTTAGAACGGCTTATGATCAAACATAATAGACATTCGCTCTCTGTTATATCTGACAAGATAAGTTTGAATAATAATCTGTTCCCCAATACACTGTGTGTGTGTGTGTGTGTGTGTGTGTGTGTGTGTGTGTGTGTGTGTGTGTGTGTGTGTTTACTGGACTCTGGAGTCAACTCCAAGCGTAGTCGACAGTGTATGCTCCAACGCAATTTTCAGTCTTTAAGATTGTGCTGAAAGAAGAAACGGACTTTCGGCACTTGATGTTGACCTCAATATCCACTTATATATTTGCATACTATATGAAGAGATTGCCACATAATTATAGTATATATTCAGTCTAAATTTTGTCTATATATATATATGTGTTTGTGGGTGTTTGGTTGTGTGTGTATGTGTATATGTATGTATACATGTAGAGTTGGTCCTCAGTAGAGAAGAGCAGGCTAATAAATCAACACACTACAGTTGCATTGGTTTTGTGAGATATTGGTCTACAGCCCGTACGCAGGCCGCCTATTTTTGTATAGAATGTATGTGGTGGGGGATGAAATAGACACGCCATGTTTTATATTCTAACACAAATTGCAATGCTTCGGGCAATGACGCAATTATATTTCGACAAAGTCCCTTTTGTACATACTTATTCAACTATGTTCTAATGCCTAAAAGCTGAGAGGAAATGATTATAACTTGTGTTACGAAGATATTCTCAGCAAATCGATGACTTTAACTTAGATATCTGTTGCACTATGAGGAAATCATGTACAGAATCATCATTAAACCTGCCTCACGGTCAAATTTGCTATCGTGAGGCGGAAATATACATTTTGTGGATTAATTGAAGCCATGTCCCCATGGCACAGATTTAAACTGAGCAACCTTTTCAATATATCCAAACGATAATTATAAATTATAATTTTGGTAACAGATAATTTCACTGACATATATTGGAAAATTACCCACGTGTTCATCTAGAATCAAGAAAATACGAACTTTAAGTAAAAAATTCTCAGAATCTGAAAGAGACTGTTGAAATTTCTTGAACACATAATGACTAAAGAAGTCTTAGAAAACTTAACCTTTCCATAGCATGTCGAGAGAAAAGAGATAAGAGAAGGCGGAGAACTACTTAACCAACGAGCTTGTATGAACGGATGTCCGAACAAGGGATTTGAGGCTTGGAAAAGGGAGAAACACTGTTGAAGGCCATAAAGGATAAGAAGTTGTGGAGAGGCATGATTTCCCGTGTCCAAATGAAAATTTATGGGCAAAATGAAGACATCAATTGCCAACATGTTGTTAACATTCTTAAGAGAGTATTAATAGTAAAGAAATTCAATCATTGTTGTGGTAGGATCCACCTAATTTGCATAGTGGAGTACCGACCATATAAATATGGTTGGTACCGGGAAGAGAGGGAGGAATCAAGAGATTCAACCAGAGACTCTGCCCGACTGCGACTCAGTCAACACATTCTCCAGGAACGGTCTTACCAGGAATATACAAAATACTATATGTAAATATTGTGTACACTTTCTTGTTTTAATACATTTTGTTCTAAGTACATTTTGTGTTGCATTATTATTCCATGCATTAGTCAAGTTTCAACAATCATTTTTTAAGGTTTTAATTTATTTTTATTTAATTTTTTTTATTTTATTTTAATTATTTTTTTTTATCGTAATTGGAGGCGTGACCAAATGCGTAGAATCTTCGCTTGTTGACTGTGACGCTTCAAATCTCTACGATGGGCAATTTGTCAGGAACGTGACTAGATGATGTTATCGACCTAGGCAGACAACCCCAGTGTTACCGTTGGAAAGTGCCAGAAAATCACACTGAAAATTGATCCAAGATCTTTATGAGTGAAATAGTGTAGGAATTATTCACCGATTATTGTGCTGACATAAAGTGATAAGCCTTCGGGGCCCAGGGTTTGAGCACACTGAATCTGGACTTGCTGTTAATCACATCTCAGCATAGTTGCAGTATAAACAAAGTGTCGGCTCTGGAACTGTTGTGAAGAAAAAACACAGACAATGTACCTGAGCAGATTTGAATTTTAACAGTTCCTCCATCACATATTTGTCTACGATACTGACAACATTTAGTTCTTGATAATGACTAAGACATTTGAAAAAAATCGAACAAATATTTTGAAAATAATCGAGGAAAACATTAAAGTTTATAGTGTGAGTAGTTTATTCACATGTACAAAAGTGTATTCTAAATAAAACAGTTTTTATGCATTACATTTAGTAATATTATATTTATATATTATCGTCGTCCACTTACAGACTGCTTTGCTGCATCACAGTGTGGCTAGATATCCGATTACTTCAAGCTAGGATCGAAACTTGACCAATTTAGCATCAGTCAGAAATCCTACCACCAAGCTATCGTCGCACGACAGAGAGGAAAGGAAATTTTAACGTTTTTGCTACGCGAAAGACGCCAGATAGGAGAGCTCGATTCGAGTAGAAAAGCATTGCATTAGCAGCAGCCACACTTTATATAATCACCCATTCCTCCTCGAGAGCTCAATCGAATTATTTCGAGAGCATAAATAATCATCCACTGAGAGAATGTTTCGCTCTGTCACAGCTCATCAGTGTGACATCCGATTGCTTATATATATATATATATATATATATATATATATATAGATATATAGATAGATAGGATACGATAAGGAAGAATATTGTACAATTCCAATGTTCGTAATATTTAATTAAAAAGAGGGCTCAATACAGAGTAGGGCAATATTATTTATTTTAAGATATTACTGCAAAAACATCTAAAAATCGCTATACAATTGTAGTCGTGTTTCATTGCATACCAATGCATCTCATCAGGCGATTGTAAATTACTGCCGTGCGCACGATTTATTTTAGATTTGAAAGGACACTACACCTTCTTTTTACGAAAAGAGAGGAATAAGTGGGTTATAAAGCTTGTGGTCTTTACTCAAGAAATAAAACTGTGGTGGAAAGGTAATTTAACAAAATGATAAACAAGTTACATTCTTTGTGAATTTCCTACATAAAAAAATTGTTTGTAGTTGATAAATAAATAGCTTCTGGAAGAAATTAAATTAACTCCCCATTCAACATTTATTTCCTTAGGAAACTGGATTGTTTTCATTGTATAATTTATGTAACCATTTTTATCCAATTTATTTTATCTCGGGATGGCGTTAGCTGCCAATCTGCGGTTCATGATTCATTAAAAAAAATATTTTTGTTTCTTCGCGTAGTTTAATTTTAACGTAGGTCATATTTAATTGGTTGATCAGAGTAAAGGCCACAAAAATTATAAGCCCCCTTTTTTCCATGAAAAGAGGATGTATTTTCCTTTTAAATCTAAATAAATTGATCACTCGCCAGTAATTTGAAATCTCTATATATATTTGGTTGGATAGATGTGAGTTTGTGACCCTGGGTTTCACGCTTTAGCGATCGTCAGACAAACTGATTAATGTTTTAAAAAAATTGGGTTCCTGTAGATTGCGTGTATTGGTGTTATTGTGGAAGTGGTGGGGGAAATTTCGTCGTTTTGTCATTCATCGTACTAACGCAAACATCGATGTATGCAGACACATATACATACTTGGTCGCCCGTCGGGACTCATACATATATAAACGTATGTGGGCAGTTTCGGCTATGACACATGTATGTATACGGGTGGTGTTATGTCTACACATACGCATTTGTATGTTAGCTCTATCGCTGATATTGAGCGCTTTCTAATAAGTACCGCGCATATAATATAAATAATTATACATATATATATATATTTATTTACATTTATATACACACATATATATATATATATATATATATATATATATATATATATATATATGTGTGTGTGTGTGTGTGTGTGTAATCAGAATCTTGCATACAAACTAGAATAATGATACACTTACTCATATAAACTTACACAAGTACGCAACATTACAAGACAAAATGCACGTGAGATCTGTTTAACCAAAGAAAAACAAACAAACAACAACAACAAAAAATAACCGAATTATTTCTTTCTTGGAAATTTAAGTAGTGGTCCGAAATTTGCCTGTTTCTGAGGCGAGAAATCTTGGCAGAACTGTATGTTCTTGTTTAGGAAGATTTATGTCTCATGGTGTTTTTTTTTTCTTTGTTTCATTTTTCCGTTTCCTTGTATCGTTTTTATTTTACCGGAATTTGGCTTCTTCGTTGTTAGCTTTCTTTTGGCCACCTGGCTGGCTTCCTCTTGGTTGTACCAACGTTTTCCTTTTCTGATTATATATATATATATATATATATATATATATATATATATATATATATATAGTAAGAGGAAAAAATGAATGCACTCATAGAAATGATTATGAACAAATTATAAATCTTATTACATTTGTATTAAAGTTTATTATTATGCCTAAGCATTGTTCTGACTACGAGAATGTCCATGTCGGTGATTTTCCTGATCTTGGGCTGTCGAAAAGAGCGATATCTGATAAGATTAATCGAAGTTGGTAACGTATCCACAAGTTAATCAAAAACAGAATTCAAACTGGAACATAGAATAGACGTAGTGGCTCTGGCCGACCGCTAAAAACTATCGACAGGGAAGACAGAATTTTGGTTCGTCACTGAAAAAAAAAAAAAACAACAAAAAAACCGATTCGCAACAGCAGAAAATTTTTCCAAAGCCGCTAGTTCGGCGGTGTCTTCAAGAACAATAAGACGCATCTGGAAAAAGTCGGGGTGGGGTACGTTTGGCTTGATGCAAAGCTCATTTATACCGGACTAAATCTGATCTGTATAATGCATATATGTACACATGTATTAATGCCCTGTATTAATAAATGTATTCTATTACTCACTTGCTTTGGTAAAAATAAAAAAAATCGAATTTCTATAGGTGCGTCCAATTTTTTGATTTGTACTATCTATCTATCTATC
>CAHIKZ030001746.1:2267500-2315000 GCA_903632075.3 Acanthosepion pharaonis | reverse complement strand
CAGTCTCACAGTTGATTTCGGTGTCATTTTCTGTTATTTTATTCATAGATTTCGATATGCACAATTGTTGGTCATATATTTACTAATCCTCTAAGAATGGTGGGAGTAAGTGTACATGGTTTCCACTTGTAGAGGCATGAATTACACACACACACACTCTCGGGCGTGCTCACACACACGCACGCACACACACACAGACACAGACACACACACACACACACACACACACACACACACACACACACATATATATATATATAGTTTTAAGGAAAAGGATCATAATTTTATTGTTAAAATAGATACAAATGTAACACGATTAAGAATTAGATTTTAAGCGCCTTTCGACCCACACTTCTTCAGAAATTCTATCGTCGGCAACATAAAAGGAAGCAGTTGATAAGAAAAAATTCTATCAACAATTGAAACAAAAAATAAATTACTAACTAAAATAGGCAAGTTGGGTGGGAGATTACTAATTTTTTCCATTTAGACAATTGCTTTCCTGAATAGGGTCAAATTGTATTTCATTTATATATATATATATATATATATATATATATATATATATATATATATATGTGTGTGTGTGTGTGTGTGTGTGTGTGTGTGCAGTAGTGCGTATTTTGGCAGCAATCCTTCTTTCATGCACATTTTCATTGAAAAACGACAGACAAGGTGGTTTTATTTAGTTTTTTTTTATACAATTTCTAAATATTTTTTTTCTTTTCGATCATAAATTATATATATATATATATATATATATATATATATATATATATATATATATATATATATATATATATAGATGTATCAAAAACTAACTTTATTTACCTGACCTCTCCACTAAAGCAGTTTGTGACACAAGGCGGTTCATTTATGCGAAGCCACAATACACATGAATATGCAAACTGCGCAGGCCCTGTGACCTCTATTAGGCTGGTCCCGACATTACACCAACCTCTCCTGTCTTAGTGTACTGAGGAATGTGCAGCCGCAGGGTTGGAGTCTCTGGTAATGGTCGTCTTCTCGCAATCTTAGATAAGGAGAGAAGAGATACTACGCTTTCATCCCGGCCAAAAGGCCGAGCAAGCAACCATGGAATAAATATTTAGTTGGTTTTCACCCGCGACTGCTGGCTGCAGTCGGCACAGTTTATACCGGTGAAGCTAGCCCTCCCAATAAAACAGTGTACATTCACAAACACAGTCAGGACTGCGTTCCTACTACTCGCCTCATCTGTCCGTCATTCACGCACACATAGAGACACACACACAGAAATATGGCGAAGATCTGCCAGCATTCTACACACGCACATCGAGATCTCATCTCCCTTTATCAACATTTATCTAGCCTTTACTTCATTTTATCCTACTCTCTTCTCATTGAATTTTATCGATATTTATCTGATCTTTTAAGTTTTCCATATTGATTTTTATTCTTTGCACTGTTCACTGAAAATTTCTGTAACTTCTATCCCGACCTTTCTCTTCAGATTTCTTTCATTTTATTTCTTTATTTATTCTACTTTACTCTCGCTCTTTCGATAACTTTATCAGTCTATCAGACTATCTCTAACACGCTAATACCTTGTATTCATTCTGCCTTTCAGTATCTTTCATATTTATTGCCCCAGGAATGGCACCATTCCTCCACTTAAAACGAAACTGCGCACCCGGAAATATAGGCTCACCCGGAAACACACACATGCCATCTCCTCACACTTCTCTGTCTCTTTGGGTTCGTCTGAAACGTAAACGATTTCAAAGATCGACAGACACACACGTAAATTATAAGCACATACACACGCACAAAGACGCGCTTGCAAAAAGATTTGCATAAAAATTTGTAAATAGAAGGGCATACTACTATGGAATCACGGGTTACACGCGTTCGAACATATACATACCATACAAAGTAGATGCAAGCTTGTCTCACTAGAACAATTACAACTGAATATTGAGTTCGATCCTCACTGGGTACTCCCTACTTTCGGCCTTGTGCCACATCTAAGCAACGCTTAGAAAATCACTACAAAACAGATGCACACTCCTGCATGACGAAAGTTATACAGCTTTATTTTATAGATTTATCGTTCACAATATAGCAACACTTTGTTACTGATGAGATGTTAAGTTGTCATTTTAACGAAACAGTATCTTTACAAGCGTGTTATTAGCTCCTAAATCCTGTTTCGACAACCATTTATTCAAACTCACTTAGTAAGTTATGCTTTGTTTTCCTCTGTTACTCTTGCCTTCAATGTGTCCTGGGAGTATCTGTTATACTTGTTCCTCTTTCAAAATTCATTGCCTGAGGAATTACAGCTTTCTCTGAATATTACATATAAGATTCCATTTTGTTTCCATTTTCTCTAAAAATACATCGTTGCTCACATGTTCAATCCATGGTATCCTCAGCATTCTTCTGTCGAAGCACATATCAGTTGCTTCAAGTCTCTTTTTGAACTTTGTTGTGATTGTACAGGCATACATTAGCATAAAGGATGACAAATATCACATAACAGTTTAGGAGTCTTTTCCTTGTATTCCCAGGGTGTATAATATTACAAACAAAAAAACAATATTTTCGTCTGACCAGGTAAGTGAATTAAATTTATTGCTCCACTTATCCTCAAAAATCTCAACGCAATTTCGTTATGCTAACTTTTCTCATTTATTCCACGCTGAAGATGTCGAAACTAACACGCGTCGAAACGTCTCGTCTATATGCTTTTACGTTTTACCCTATTCAACATCATCACTTGATAAGACACCAGAAGTGTTGAAACAAAATGGCTATTTTTGTAGTGTTTTTATAACATGTTTATGTTATAATTTTCGAATAAATAATTGTATTTGCTCTACTGTATTGAGCACTCTTTTAAGAATAGTAACTGTTGGTCATTGGAATTTATTCCATAAACACCAATCCTCTACTTTTTTAAAAGAGGAGTTGAAACAAAATGGTTACTTTTGTAGTGATTTTATAACATATTTATGTTATAATTTTCGAATAAATAATTATAGTTTGTATATATATATATATATATATATATATATATATATATATATAGATAGATAGATAGATAGATAGATGTGTGTGTGTGTGTGTGTGTGTGTGTGTGTGTGTGTGTGCATGAAAATATCTTTCATTCCAACCTGAAGAAGGCGAACGTTACACACGTCAACAAAACCTCGTTAAAAATATAATCACTTTGTCCTATTGGATCCACTTTTCTTTCCGATTCTATCGTACATGGTATTTACCATATTTTTTTTTTTACTTCAGGCATGAGCAACCTCCTCCAAAAAATAACAAAACAACCTTTATAATAGCTAAAAGAATAACAAAAAGTGCGCGTATAGGCAAATATTCTGACAAAGCTTACACACTTAAAGTTAAAAAATACTTATTTAACACAAGAAAGAATAATTAAACAAAAAAAAAAAAATAAGAAAAGAAAAGAAGTTTAACTGCTGTATGTTTTTATAGGAATTCATATATTATTCAGATATCTTAGACTCTTATATCAATTTTGATATCGTCATCTTAACTGTATGATCATCGCAATACCTATTCTACACCATTTCCGTGACTTTATTTGCCCATTCAACAAATAAGCTCTGCTTCCGCCGCCATAGTTTTATATATGTTCCCATCTTACCTACTCATTATGAAATTAATCATCAACAACAAAACAACATTCGGACGACAAAATAATTTTGTGCCTTTTCTGTTTCAAATGTTTTTAATAGTCAAAATAATTTCATGCGTTCATATTGTCATTCAGTTTACGTTTCGTCTACAGGACCTTCTCTTACTCTATCGATATTGTTGTTAGATACCTGGTTAATATTAATTATTTCTTCCTGCTTTTGATTTACTTCTGTCTTCTTTCTTTCACTCTCCTCTTATTTTTATAGTCTCTTCCTTATCCTATAATTTCCTATAATTTACCATTATTTTTCTTTCGCTTTCTTCTTCGTTCATACAGATTTTAGACGTTGTTTTTTTTAGGTTTTCTTCAGTTTTTCCTTATTTAATTTATTGTTTCTTCTTCTTGTTATTTTATCCATATCTTTGATATTCTTTGTCATTTGTTATCTCGACGGCTTATGATCCATATTTGATTTGACCTCACTTTTGAACATTCGTTGATACCAAATTGATCGTTCAAGAGAGAATTATTTAGAACAGATATATGAATTTCGATTACGATAATTTAAGATAAACCATTATCCCTCAATCATTAATCTATCAATCTATCTATGTATCTATTTGTTTATATATCCATTTGTATATACATATATATATATATATATATATATATATATATATATATATATATATATTTATTTATTTATTTATTTATTTATTTATTTATGTATACTGAGAGAGAGAGAGAGAGAGAGAGAGAGAGAGTATACTAAAAATCTCTACATTTTAAATTTTGATCTTTTTATATGTGTATTGAGTACATTTTAATACTGCTGCTGATTCCTGGTCTAATTCAATTATGACCGTCAACTTTATGGAATTACCTCCCGTCGGATTACCGTAAGGATCCACACTTTCAACAAAATGGATAAATTTACACTGAATTACTCACTCACATAAGCTTAATACTGCCCTTCAAAAGTCTAAGTTTAAATTCATTTTTTCATCCTTGGAAGTGTGGTCTGAAAAAAGAAACTCTCTGGTGAAATAAATTATAACAATGAAACCTTAAAGTGGTCTGTTTTTTCTTTAAATTATATATATATATATATATATATATATATATATATATATATATATATAGCAGTCAATTTTATCCAACATAATTTGATGTATCGTTTGTGATCATGCCTCTGCCTGACTTATTAAGCTTTGTAATACTTAGTACATGCTTCTGGATCACTCATTCTCCTAATTTTGTCACCCACTTACAAAGCATTTTAGTCTTAGGTTTGTCGATAAACAACATCCGGCAGCAAGATTGGGAGATTAGAGATTTTAAGCAATGTGGAAACACCTCTTAATTGATGCTGTTTCCCTGTTTAACCTGATTCGGGGTGGTACCAATTTAAAGGGTCCTAGCTATGGACAAATATCCCCACCCCCGCAAAAAAGCAAAGTAGTATAAAAATATATTCTCATACTACAATTACCAGCAATATATATATATATATATATATATATATATATATATATATATATATAAATTACCAACCAACCTATTGTTAGAAAAATTAACACCAATTCAATTATACTTGCTTTAATTATATTACTCGGACTATTATCCTCATCCTCATTGCCATATTCCCAAGATAATCCTTCAGATAATCCTCAAGGACAAATGGCCTAGTGGGTAAAGACATTAATTAAATCGAGTAACTATACCCATATAGCTGCGAATTCAATACCAGACCACAGCAGTGGTGTACCGAAATTTGGAGAATTCAGTTAAACGGAAATAACGGAGACATCCAGAAGAGGCATAACACTTGGAAGTAGAAGAATTTACCCCGGTGGACGAAATAAAGTGTTCGTTTCGAAATTCCAATCACCTGTAGAAGGCCAGAGCGTACAACGGCCTAAACGTTGAGAATATGGCAATGAAGATTAGGTTAACAATCCGAGTAATATAAATAATGCAAATAATCAAAATACCCCATCTCAGAGATGTAGACAGAAATTGAATTTTTACATCAAAATGACAAACAATATGATTTATCTGTATTTGTAGGCATACAAATTTAGTCAAAATATTTAGATTTCGGCATTAAATAACCCATAGGGGTAACCCATTAGAGATAATAAACCAACCCTGCAAAAAAGCTCGTTAGGAAGGTTTCTTCTTTATCCTTCGAAATTCTGCATTCAATATGCCTTGCGAGTCGATTTTCCAAGCCAGCTTTCTTCCTTATGTGTACTAACCTTGATGTCTTAGCCTCGTTTTCGTTTCCATTTTCCTTGAAACTTCCTCTTTATTTAGATATAACATTATGGGATGGAGTAGGTAGATGCAACACTATTTCATCCACTTAGTCATCAATTTCGATTATACATTTTTGTCTTCTACGTTCCTGAGGGTTGAGAGCTTTGTAAGCCATCGGGAAGGCCGCTTTTGTCACACATAGCTGTTGTCACAGAAGAAAGGCGTTACTCTTTATGCACCTACACTCACATCTAATATTCGATCTAGCCAAACATCCAGTAAACTTGAATTAATGTCAGCATTTTCTACGAATGCTGAGAATCAATGATGCACTTCTTCTTCGTATACACTTTATTGTCAGATGTAATTTTCCAAGACTGCTCTGTGCGACGATGTAAAAAGAATTGTCGATTATTGTTAGGCTGGTTCGACCTCTACTGGCATAGCACCAAAACCATCTGTACAATAGTGGGCCAACATAAGAAACACACACGCGTCTGTGTGTGTGTTAAATATAAAAACTGTTCCAATAACTTGGCCCGATTTTAAATGTGAATTAAGTTTAAGCGTCTAATGATTCTTTAAATTTTTCTTTCAGATTTAACAACTTAAGTCTTTGTCAATTTCATACATGGAAAGATTAACAATCGAACAACGTGTTAAAATTATCGAAGCTTATTACGAAAATGGTTTTATTGAGTGAGAAGTTCCCAGGTCGCATCATCTCTCGAAACAGCGAAGTCAATTGCCCACCACGATCGTGCGTCTAAAGGATGAGATAAGGCATATTGGTGAGATCGAGGAGCAACTATGAGAGAGACATCATCAAACATTTTGACCATCGAGTGGAGGTGTGCCGCCGAAGCCTCGGCGGACATTTAGGCAATATTATTTTTCACACATAATTGCCATGACTTAAATTACATGATCCAATAGAGAAATAAATATATTTTCATCAATATCACTGATTAATTTACTGCTGACTTAATCTGTCTTAATGAAACACCCTTATATATAATCCGTATTAATGAAACACCCTTATATATAATCTGTATTAATGAAACACCCTTATATATAATCCGTATTAATGAAACGCCCTTTATTAATACCCCAAGGATTGCTAGTCAGAGACATAAAAAAATGTATTCTGTGCTTAATGTTGGAGCCAAAATACTATTTTTAATAAAAATATTATCGGTAGGATGGTCGAACGGGGCTAAAGGTTTCACGCCCATTTTAGGTGAAATTCTCAGGCATCTGGCGATTGTAAGTCTACTGGGCTCACGATACAACCGACAATATGCTTATTAAAAATTATATATATGAACAGATGCTTGTGTCTAAATGTGTATCTATTTACAAATATATGTAATTTTTCTCCGAAAAATATATATCTTTCATGCGTAATTATCATGTGCCACTGACATAAACAATTTTGTAGTGTCAATCTAATGCATCTCAGACATGCTATAAGACATAATTACATATGTAACAGCGAGAATCAATGCTCCAGATTCTCACTTAGTGCTTTGCAATAGCTCTCCGCTAGATGAAGGTAAGATTAGTGTTATGGTGTAGAACCATAGAAAGATAACACGGACTCGGATATAAGGTTAAATAGTACATTCTCGGAAACGTAGTACAAAGGTAAATGTGGACTGGAGAGTACTTTCTCTAACTGGTGTCCTGACACACACTTTCACTCAGTCAGTGTCTACTACTTAGTGACCCTCACTTGGTGACTCTCTTTACTCAGAGTTGGTAGCCATATTATATAGGTGTGGAAGAGTCCATTTGTAGGTAGGTCCCACAAAGCTTAGTCAATAAAAAATGGCCCGGAAATGAGGTAGGTATTTCCAAACTGAATATTTGACTAACATTTTAGTTCATATAAAACACTAAAGTCGACTCTCTTATGGATGTGATGTATAGCGTTCAAAAATGTAAAATCTCTCAACAATATGGCACCGTATGATTAAAAATGTCTTCAAGAGAATGAATGCTCTATGTTTCAAAGCCTAAAATAGACAATGCTTCATCTGGTCCTATAGCCTGTTGGCACAGAATCACGAACACAGAAGTATATACTAATGTTGAAGTTATTGTTAACATTATTTCTAGATCTGCAAAGATTATGTCTCGTTCAACTTGGCAAGCCAATCGATGAAATTTGAATCAGATGATTTGCCTGTAAAAATATTTAGGCAAAACACATAATTCACGCTTTAATAATTTTTTGATTTAATTTAAATCCATAGGACTTGATGGTAATATATATATATATATATATATATATATATATATATATATATATATATATATATATATATGAATGAATGGACAATTAATTCAAATATTTATTGTTTATACGCTATTTTTATAGAAACAAATATTTAAGTAAATGCTTATTACAAAACAGATATCATGGGAAAATTTGTAGTTTAAAAGGAGTAATTCAGCTTGATAACCAGACACTTCCCTATTTCTATGAAATTTCTCAGATGTTCAAGCAGGTAAATACTGTTATTACTGTTTATTATAAACAGAGCATCGACTTAAATATTTGTATCTATAAAATAAAATATAAACTATATATATATATATATATATATATATATATATATATATATAATATATACCTAATATGAAATGTCACTTTGTTCAGGAAATTATTTTCCTTTTTACTTTATCTGTGCATTGCCATAAATATTTTCGAAAATGACAGGAATGGTTTCCTGTTACTTACACCGAATCTATGCATCTAGGTAGATGATGTAATGATGATTCATTTTCAGAACAGACCTATGGGGAAAACATTACTGTAGGGAAGTCGTTCATATATATATATATATATATATATATATATATATATATATATATATATATATAGATAGATAGATAGATAGATAGATAGATAGATATCAACACATACACACACAAGGTGCAGCACTCAAACTCACATCATTTAAAATATTAATATCTGCAAAACTAAATGTCTAGGCAAACTAAATATGCTACATGTGGAACGATAAAGGGGGTATTTCTCCAAAGAGGAACAAAGTATATAACGGGAGATATATTTTATGACCGAATTCACAAAGCTGCACAAATGTTCAATATGTGAACCACTTTTGATGTGCACCTGCCAAACATGTTGTAGCATGTCTTGCGTAACATTCACTAGCGTCTCAATGAATCTCTGCTTAAGTTTTTTTAAGGTTGTTGGAAGAGGGCGGATATTATGCAGTCATTTCACATAACACACACGTCAGAAAGTGTCAAGTCAATTGAACATGTTGGTCATTTCAACAGAACAATTTTATCATCACAGGTATCACCGATTCATCTTTCAAGTAGATTCTCATTGAGTTAAAATTTGAGAGCACTGAATGTTATTAGAATATAAATTGTTAACAAATTTGGGGGTATACTGTATATATATATATATATATATATATATATATATATATATATATATATATATTATTCGCATTACTTTTATGATCAACGCAATTTCCACTTGCGCCAATTCATTTCCCATTCAATCTCAACCACCTTTCATTCGTAAGAAGCAAAAAATCCTATTCTCAAAAGTCGTCATGTTTTGCCATCTTACGTAGTTATATATTTTCACACAGAGCAATCAGTATAAGAAAATTATCGAGAAAATTAAGACTTTCACTTTCAAATGCACTATATATATATATATATATATATATATATTATATTATATTTTACTTATATATAGACACAAAATATTTAAGTAAATGCTCAGTTTTTAATAAACAGTATTGACACCATTTACCGGTTTAAATATCCGAGAATTTTCATAGAAAATATCCGTCCTCCGATAGGAATCCAACCTATATATATATATATATATATATATATATATATATATATATATATATATATATAAAAATTTGCAAAAAACATTATACAACTGGGAGACTTTTCTGGAAATATTAACTGGAATATATGATAATACTTTTGCCATTGTCTTTCGTTTCCTAGCCGGTGAATACGACTGATTTCAAAATTTCTGAAACCTCTCTAGCACAAATGTCTCCAGTTGTCGCTATCCAGAGCAACAAGGTGGAATTTAGTATGTGGCACATTTGCAGCTGAGTGTTTATTCTTTATAACTGAGTCAATGTCGTCCATCTTTCCTTTGTTGACTGTGAAGCTAGATAACCCTGAGGATTTTACGTATTCTGTTGTCTCTCATCCTTGCAAAATGACGAGAACAGCGAAGTTGTGTCTGCAGAAGGAAGATCTCAGTACCACCAATGCTGCATTTTGCGAGAAGATCGGCATTGAACACCATATCCTCAAACGTTTAGCCGCGGATCGCGCAGAGAAATCTTGCGTGGAAGGTATCCATCTGATTGATATCGGACATATACGGAGTCCATGATTCTGAGCCATAATTTGAAGCTATACAACAGTGGGGTAAAAACGGTCGGTCTATATAGTGCTATTTTGGTGTCTTCCGATTCCATATGGGTACGGGTTTTTGGACAGATCTTTGCAAGGGAATTACGGGTACAATATATATATATATATATATATATATATATATATATATATATATATATATATATATATATATGTGTGTGTGTGTGTGTGTGTGTGTGTGTGTGTATTATATGCATTTAACTGCCTATACACGTATATCTATTTTCTGTGATATATCTCAACAGCCATGCATTATTAGAAAAGTTCTTGGAGTGATTTCCCGTTCCTTACATCACAATTTTGAATTAAGAGATTTTCTTCTTTTATACTGGTTTCCAGCCAAGTCTATATTGTCCGTTCAACGCAAAAAGACTACGCCATTTTTCGACTTTCCGCCACAGTAAACGGTACACGCCCTGCAAATCGAAATAAATGTGAATATATAATATATTGATTTATATTCTCTTAGCAACCATTCATAACCACAGGCTAAAAGTAACGCAGGAATCGATCTATACTTATATCAAAACTCTAATGATAGATATACGGCGCCTTCCTTCATGAATTTCAACTTCACATCAAGAAGTCAATTTGCGAACTAGAACGGATTATTGTATAAATAAATAGACATAATATGAAGATATGCTGCCTAAATACGCGGACACTTACATACCCAAAGAGAAACACGCACGCACAGACTCACACACAGACACACAGACACTCATACACTCTCATACACACACACACAGACACACACACACACACATATATATATATATTTATATATATATATATATATATATATATATATATATATATATATATATATATATATATATATATATATATATATATTATTATTATTAGTAGTAGTAGTAGTAGTAGTAGTAGTAGTAATAATCTTATAAGTATAAGAAATTATACTCGTCCGGAAAACCTTTGGTGTCTTGATTTGCGAATAATCAAACTAATACCAAAGGGTGGGAGGTTATAAAAAAATAATAACTAAGAACATGTAAGACAGTCGAAAATAATCGTCTAGCATGCAAGTCTAAAGACCAAAGCAAAAAAAAAACCCGATATGAGTAAGTCAAATAACTAAATAAAGTGCTCGATGCAGTAAGTACAGCAGACCTAGTTAAACCTAGAAACCAGACAAACCTACAAATGTTTCAGCTAAGTGGATCATAAGGAAAGGCTGGCCGGACTTTCCTGAGAACCCGCTTAGGTGAAACCTCAGTTGGTTTGTCAGGGTCTCTAGGTTTAACTATATATATATATATATATATATATATATATATATATATATATATATATATACACACACACAGAGAGAGAGAGAGAGAGATAATTATGTTGATTTTTCTCTGCTGACAGTGCCCACATTCATATTTAAATACATTCTGTTCATGATACTCAGCAATTTCACCCATGAATATAACATACATTAAAACTACATTTTCATCATTATATATATATATATATATATATATATATATATATATATATATATATATATATATATATATATATATAAAGAGCTCTACTGAAATAAATTATTATAATTTCATTTTTCTTTTCTTTTTTTTCGAAAGTACTATCTGTTGATCCGGCGTCCTTTAAAAAGGTCTCTAGTGAAATAAATTATTATAACGGAACCTTAAATTGGTAGGTTTTCTTTAATATATATATATATATATATATATATATATATATATATATATCCCATTTATTTTACTTTTAATTTAAAGTACCTCAATACGTCCTGTTTATATTTACAAATAGAATCTACTGTCTATATTTCTCATGTTGTCTGTCTGTGTGTCTGTTATCTCGCCCAGGCCGAATTTCTCACCCGATTTCGATGCGGTTTTCAACACAAGTTTGCAAATGGCTGCCGTAAGGACATGACGGACCCCGATTTTTGAGTTCAGAATCAGGTTCCGAAAAAATCGATAATCGAAAAAATTCTGCTTACAGAAGGAATGATCGCATTTCAACCAAATTTGACACCCTCTTAGAGTCTACCATTAGAAGTGTTGTCCAGAAGTTTCATGATCACGGACCCCTAAACAGCGCTGAAAATCGATAAAACCCCAAAACCGATACGCCCAGATTGCGTCTGAACCGCATGTCGGTTTTTAGAGAAAACCAAGCGGATTTATGAACAGGCTATTGGGAGTCATCATGTGAAGTTTCAACTCCGAGCACACCCCCCAAACAGAGTGCAAATCGACAATCGGTCAACCCTTAAATTTTTTTTTTTTACGTTTTTTATAGCTGATCGTATTGTGTTTATTTTGTTTAGTTCTTTTTTCGTAACAGATTTAATGTTTACTATTGAGCTTAGAAAAAGTTGGCAGTGTGAGATAGGCAAGAAGTAAGACATGTAACAACATCAGCACGGCGAAGGGCACTCCTCTAAAGGCAAGGAAGGGCAAAAATATTTTAAGTCAAGTGATAGCGATTTCTGTATGAGTCGTACTATTTTTGAATCAAGCACGGCCAACGCCGGGCCATGCTGCTAGTAAAGTAAATTTCTCGATATCTTAATAATTAATAATGTTTTTTTAAATCTCTCATGTAATTTAATTTAAATCTCCTGTACATTCTAAATTATTTCGCTGAGTTCTGAATATTTTTTAAAATATCCATAACCAAACACTATTTTTAAGATAGATTTCTATAAGTTAAATGTTTCTTAACCCTGATTAACTTAACAAGATTTTCCTTCAACCTCAAATCAAAATGAAACTTTATAGCGTATGTCATGTTCAATAAGTCATCTCAAATATTCAAATCTACTGCGAACAATTCCTCAAGTTTTCTTCCTTCTCCCCCCTCATACGCCACCATTACATGTTCATAATTTGGGATCTTTCCTTCACTCTCTCTCTCTCTCTTTCCTTCAATACAATATCTGTATATCTTGAATTTAACATGGAGTACTTTTTCCATTTATATTTGCAGGTCTGAAAGATTGAAGGTTAATTTATAGCCTTCATGAAATAAAGATATTTACCTATTATATTTTAAGTGTTTGATATTAGTTAATATATATATATATATATATATATATATATATATATATATATATATATATATATATATATATATAAAAAGACATTTTTAGGTTTATACGTTATTTTTATAGATGCAAATATTCAAGTAAATGTTTATAATAAACAGTATTAACAACTTTTATCGGCCTGAAATTTTCATAGAAATTATGCGTCCACCGACAGGAATCGAACCTGTATCCTATACGGAATCGTCATAGGGCCTTACGTGCTTTTACCGATTGAGCCACAGAGGAACGTTTCCCTTATGAAGGTCGATTTTACTGTTGTTAAACTACAATTCTCCATGAGTTTCTCTCTTACATTCGTATCTGTTCGATGCTTACATAAATGTAAACTATTGACGTCACACAATGGACGAAATCCTACATTTATTTTAAGACATTTTTTTATATTTATACGTTCCTATTATATTTATATCTATAAAAAAAATGTCTGAAAATTATTCTCGCTCTTTTCTCCATTTCATAATGTGTGACGTCATATATATATATATATATATATATATATATATATATATATATATATATATATATATATATATATATACGGAGATGCTTGCACGACGGTAGAAATGCCGATGGATGAATACTGGCATCGGGTTGCGCGTAAATTTTGAAGGAATGTGAATATAGAATCTATTAAGTTGGTGCAAAAATAATGACCCTAATAATGTCGTTTATTGACGTATTCTTTAACGTCAAAAAACGACATTATTACGTCATTATTTTTGCACCAACCTAATACGTTTTCCTACACGTCGAGGAGATTCTTTGGTCGTTATGCGAATGAAAATGAAGAAATAACGGGTCTGCTTCCATTGCTGAATTCAGACCCACAAATACCAACGGTCGGACACACCCAAAAACCGCCCGATCCTAAGACATGTCGATAGTTAGGATTAGTATATATCTATATATACATAAGGTATTATGTACATTATTTACATTATTCGGACAACTGTCCTCATGTTTGTCACCATATTCATTACAACATTTCGGCCGTTGTATGCTCCTTTATAATAAAAGGTTTAGTTCGACATTCCAAACACCTGAACGCCGGAGCGTACAACGGCCGAAACGTTGTGATAAATATGGCGACAAAGATGAGGACAATAGTCCGAATAATGTAAATAATGTCGATAGGATTAGATTAGAAGGTATCAAAACACATAAGGAACACCTATTGCTAAAAAAATGTTTGTTTATATGCGTTCTTTGTATTAGTTTCTGGAAACCTGCGCAGACACTTACAACAGAAGATGATCGGTAAGCATTTAATTGCCATGTCATATATCAGTGCGTCTATCTGAAAATGCTTTTACCTCTCACGACTTATTGCACCCTTTCTTTGTGCGAGGGATAAATTGTCGTCTAAATTACGCAAAAGTGAAAATAACACTGATATCGCATTTTAAAAGATATATTTACCAAAATTGCACAAAAATATCTTGGAATACGAACGAGAAATTCATTCAATAAACTACGGCCACTAGATGACTTAAGAATCTCCTGCATTTCTTCTGGAAGATCTCCTTGTTTAAGTTGGTGAATGCTGCCATAATCCTTGCCCATAGTACATCGTTGGAGAAGAGTTTTGTTGGTCTCTGGATCTACTGCGCCCTACGCATGAGAATCAAGGGGTTTTAGATGGGCAGATATAAGGGATGATGAGGGTGCAGAAATAGACTGACGGCAATAACTGGATACTCCTGCTTGTGTGGCAGGGTTCAGAGTCCTGTTGCCAGGCATAGGTCATTTGAGCAGCAACCCTTTTGACCCAGTGAAGCACTACCACCTCAATGCAGTTTAGGCAGGTCTCCATGTTGAGTCTGAGGACCTCTAAGAAATTCGGAAGTTCTTTTCTTATCTGAATGATGAGAGTGAACTTTCTGAGCTGCCGTACGTTCGTAATCATCATTAGACTCATCTAACTCTTTGCGAATTCTCTGTTCTCAACTCAAACTGACATACAAACACTCTGAAATATTCGTATTGGATCTTTCGGAGGTAAGGCCAAGCAGTACAGCATTTTTACGTCAGGGTGCTTTATTTTCTCACAGCCGGTGCCCAACTGAATCTACTATGTCGATAAAATAAAAAAAATCAAAGCGCGTGAGCGAAATTAAGATATATATCAGCAAATAATTTATATCGCACCATGTATATATATATATATATATATATATATATATATATATATATATGTATGTATGTATGTATGTATGTATTTCAAGCGTTTCACCCCAAGCAAGGCGAGAAGACACTAGGACGCAAGGGGTTACAGAAAAAATTTGAAGCAAGACCAGATAGGAGTGATAGAGGAAAAGATGAGGAGAAGGATAGTGGATAGATCAAGGCAACTGGAGATGTCGATTGACGATTGACATTACATTTGAATAGCTGGAGATTATAGCTCTCAGGGAAACTGGAATAGGGAAAGGAATTCCACAAGCGAGAGATGCGAGACATTAAGTTATTGGAGTAGAAGAGACGGCTACATTTAACAGTTTCACCAGTGAAAGGGTGACAGCGGGATGCCAGCCTCGTAGGGCGGTTGAATTCTGAGAACCAGCGAATGCAGCTCCTCGGAGAAATTGTCATGAAATTATTTGTAAAAAGACAGAGAGAGGCGACGGCGCGTCTGTGTGAGAGTGACTGTAGACGATATATATATATATATATATATATATATATATATATATATATATATATATATATATATATGATAATTCTAACTATAAATGTTCAATTTTATCGGGTGGATTTTGAGAGTGTCCACATTCCTTTTACATACATTGTATCCATGATATTGATCACTTTCACCCACAAACCTACCATACATTAAAACTACATTTTCATCATCTGCAGGCTGTTAATTTAAAGGACCGATCAGAGACTGATCAGCTATGATGGGTTCAACTTGGTGAGTGGGGTATGATGTTTGGAAGACCCGAAACTGCCCAAGGATTCGAATCAGAACATCACTGACGACGCCCTTTAGCGCTAAAGAGCGTATATTCAAAGTATATATATATATATATATATATATATATATATATATATATATATATATATATATATATATATTCTCACGTGTAACACAAATCTGTGTTTTCGGCCCAGCGGATTCATCTCGTCCTGATTGCTGATTCTGATGAGTTGTGTTACCAGTGAGGAAAAAAATGTATACTTATTGTGAATATAAATCATAGCTCCGTTATTATCCATGGAACACTATTTTATTAACAAATGTATGCTGTGTGCGATATTTCACACACACACACACGCATGCATACGTTAATATCATATATATATATATATATATATATATATATATATATATATATATATATATATATATATACCATAGCTGAAACGTGCTTTCATTTTTTTTTTTTTTTTGGTAGTTAACAGATCTATATTCGTAGAATTCTCAAGAGAAATGCGTATTCTCTAAATACATAATTCAACAACTTCTCTCTCCCTCTCTCTCTCTCTCTCTATATATATATATATATATATATATATATATATATATATATATATATATATATATATTACACTACGGAGCAGCGAAACTCCCATCAGCCATTTCTTTTCTTCCGGCAACATAGGCCCCGTGCCTGACGAACTGGGAACACCACCATACGAAACTATAGTCGCAAAAAATGTTGGTACGGGTGTATATATTAATTAATACATATCTTTTCTCTGTATAATCGCATTGAGCACTATTACGTTTACACCATTGCATACATTTAACGATTATTTATTTGTTTGCCTGCGTATGCAGAACAGCACACGCGTACAAACCTGCTTATATTTGGCCGTTTCATTGATCCACACTAATTCTATATATATATATATATATATATATATATATATATATATATATATATATATAATACGGTTTGAAGATTTCATCATTAAAAATGCGACTCTCTACAGGAATGAACCCTGTATTCTTTTGTCTATAATCTGAGATATAGACTTCAAGCAAAGCGTGATACATAATTAAGGTGCCGGAAGCCATTACAGGAAATCATGAATAAGTTACCCGATGTAAAACATCCAAATATTCGAAAATATAGAGAGGTTGAATGCAAAGAATCATACAGATACTAAGGAGTCATGTTGTTAATTTTTCTCTTGCAGAATATTAATTTTCTTACTTCCTTTTTTCTCATTTTATAGCTGAAGCAGAAAACGGACGCTATATATGATTCAACTCTTTAGACATAGATATATAGATTTACATATCCATAAATATTCACGAGATCGCATTGTCTTATATATATATATATATATATATATATATATATATATATATATATATATATATATATATTCACCATTAGGACCTATGATCAAAGAATGAAACCCCCAAGCAAAAACAAAACCCTATGAAAGTAGTAATAACAGCAATACTTTTTTATATAAAATAATAACAGTAGTTCATATTTAGAGTAAAATTAGCAACGATACCTATTTTGGCAACAATACGTTTTGGGGACAAAATGACCAGTAATATATTTTATAATAGAATTACTAACAATACATTTTATCTATAGGTGAAGGCGTGCAGTTGCTTTCAAAATATATTTAGTTGAATCCATGAAATTCTGATCAAAATATTTAGGTTCCGACATTAAATAATCTTGTTTCCCTGATAGCTATTATCGTCAGAAAATTAAATGCAACGTCAATCGCCATCTTCAACATACTTGAATCCCGTTCATCTTTCCTCAATCCGCCCTATATTAAATCTTTTCTCTTACATTCACTTCCTGTAATCTCTTGCGTACAAGTGGCAATCCGCACTTGATTGGGGCTGTGTAGAACGATACATATATGCTCTTATGAATAATCAACAATTATTTTTAGTTGAATAAAGCTTTCTTAAAGCCTACACCTCCGTACTCTTGCATCACACACACACACACACACACACACACACACATATATATATATATATATATGGAGAGAGAGAGAGAGTGAGTGAAAGAGAGAGAGAGAAAATTTTGGGTTAATCCTACTATATGATGTATTGCTGGTCATTTTGCTCCAAAAATGTATTGTTGCTAATTTTACTATAAATTAGTTCTCTTGCTATTTTTTTATATAAAAGGCATTGCTTTTATTATTATTACTATTTTCCTAGTGTTGTGTATTTGTTTTGGGGGTTTACTATTTGCCCTTAAATAGGACCCGAACAGGTGTTAATGTGAATACTCAACCAAACAGACACACGCGCGCGCGCGCACACACACACGCACACATATATGCTATTTGGGCAACATGGTGTAATGGTTAGCCATCTTGAGGTCAATTACGACGGAAAAGTGATTTCGATTAGTTGCCCTAAACATTCGGCCTTGTGCCTCATCTAAGCTACGCTTAGAAAATAACTATATATATATATATATATATATATATATATATATATATATATTGAATATATATGATTTTTTTATACAGTTTCATTTCTCACTACTTGAAACATTGATTTTATTGGGTACAGGGGTTTGAATTTCTAACACTGTTTTGATAATTCACTTAAACTATGAAACTAGAGAGAGAGAGAAAAGAGAGAGAGAGAGAGAGAGAGGAACGGAAAAAGTCATAGAGAACGGAAAAGAGAGATATTCCATCTCACAACTCTCTTAAGCTGGTTACCACCAAAGCGGTTTAATAGAAAGAAACCAATTTCGAAATGTATTGTTATTAGTTTTCGAAGAAGGCGAACTGAATCGAATAAGAATTTCTTTCACAGTTTTTACATAATGTCAACCGGTATCTCAGGAGAAAAAGACTTTCTCTGTTTATTGAATGATTGGCAATATGCCAAAATGATCGTAAATTTCATCGATTCGAAATACACTGACAATAATTTAAGCGACATATTGCATTTCTATCTGCAATTATGGAAATTCAAATGGCCGCTATAAAATAAGTCATAATATGTAGGTTCATTAGCAAATCTTATTGCACGTTGAAATTTCCATAAAGTGTGCTTTATACATAATGAAATTAATCTATAAATGACCTCAAAAATCGTTAATTACTTATTTTATTGAAACTGAACAATATATTTATAATGAGTATTTTTCTGTTATTTTCATACAGGGTATAGGAAATTCAACAAAACTTTTCTCTAAAATTCCACAGTGTAGTCAAAAGATCATTCATCATAATTAAACAGAAAACTCGAGTCATGTTTTTAAACAATTATTTTTAAAAGTCGTTGGCAATTGAAATATCAACATTTTTTTTCTGTATTTTCATAGTTTACATTCGAATTCTTATCAGGAATGAGATGTCATCACTACAACTTTAGCCAAGTTGATTAAAGGGTTGGTTTGTGGATTTGTTTACAAAGAAATTCTGCGCTGAAACAGGGCGAGTAATATCTAAATAACATTAAATATCAGATTATTATAATTGTTTGTCATCGGTGTTTATCACTCAACATATTTAGATTGGTCAAATTTTAAATAAGAATATATATATGAAATGTAATAATTTCTTTCATTTACATATTTTACACATAGATTATATCACGAAACGAAAAGCAAAATCCTGTAACATGTGTTCTAAGAAGTATAACTCAAAATATAACTTTTCAATACAGAAAATATCATCAGGAATTGATGCTAAGTACTCTGAATAAAAAGTTATAGTTATTAGTAATAACAGAATTAGTATAGTAATTAACAGAATAGGCTTCGACTGAGGTAGTTTCCCACAACACCGCAAATTGCTTCAAAACTAAAACATTAACCTGAAAACTCGAGTCATGTTTTTAAACAGTCTCGTCAGATCAAGACTTTCATATAAATCTCATGTATAATGTCAAACCCGTCAAAAATATCTGTCAGCTGCATGCAACAGATTTCTAAGATCAATAGTTTAAAAATCGCCCTAAAGCCTTTGGCTAAGATAATACTTCTTTAAACATTGTAGACTGGCACTACAGATTGAGAAACAAAGAAGTTTACTAAATAACAGTAACCACATCACCATTTACAGAAACAACAACGAAAACGTATAGCACATCTAAGTCGAAGAGAAAATGGTAACATAATCAAGATGTTGACATTCCACATGGCATCAAATAAAATGTTAGGGAAGAAATACTCGTTAATTCTGGAAATATAGGAAGCAGAGATAACAGATACTGGGTTTGAGAATATTATTTTCTTGATTATTTTTTTTAAGAGAGTTATTTTATAAATTTCATCTGACAACAATAGTGGCTGCTAGGCTACTGAATGTTTCCATATAGGGAAACTGCTAATATTACCAGAACCTGGAGATAAAACATTAAACCCTGGAACTATTTCATACTATGACTCTATTCTATAGAGAATTAAACTTGTACAACTTTTCAATCCAGTTAGGAAGAACGCATGTTCATCTTAACATTACTTAAACAGAAATTATTTTTAAAAGTCGTTGGCAATTGAAATATCAACAATTTTTGTCTGTATTTTCATTGTTTACATTCGAATTGTTATCAGAAATGAGATGTCATCACGACAATCTAAGTGGATTAAAGGGTTGGTTTATGAATTTGTTTACGGTGTAATTCTGCGTTAAAGCCCTGGGCTCGGGTGAAACCGGGAGAATAATATCTAAATAACGTTAAATATCAGATTATTATAATTGTTTATCTCTCTTGTTTATACTGCAACTATGCTGATCGAAACGTAGTTATAGTCTATGGCAGAGAGAGCATTATGCGGCCTGATCAATATTTTGAACAAGGCCTGTGCAGTCAAAGCCTCAGTCACGATGACTTGTGGTTTCATGCTAGTACGACTCTCGACGATCGATACCGTCAATTCACTTTTGTCAACCGATGGTATCGTTTTCAGGAATTTTCCAAAGGTCTCGTGCGTTTGGATCGCCTTTCAGGGCGGCTAACATAAAGATGATATTTTTGAGATTTCAAACCGGGTTTCATGGACATTCTAACCCCTCAGTTTATGTTGATATTAAATAGCTTTTATTAGCATTTGTGTAAACTTTGTTAAATGATCAATACGTATGTACACTCACAGAAAAACAGAAACGCGAATATATCCCGTTGAAGACATATACACATAGATAAAAAGACCAGTTTCTATTTTTTAGTTGTAGTGGCAAATAAAAAATGATTTGTCTGGCATTTTGGTATAACTATTTATCAATATTAGCAATATTTGCTTTTAGAATATTGTCTCAATCTTTAATTGTTATTGTAGCATGCTACAGAAGGCAGCGAAGGAGACCGCGATGAAGGGACTGAGCATAAACTACAATAAATCAGAATGCATGATCACCTGTAAAAATATGAGCAGAAAATGCGATTTACAAGTCGGGGACACTAAAATAAAGCAGGTGCGGAAATTTAAATATCTGGGAAGTGTTTCGACAGAGGACGGTAAGTGTGACGCTGAGATCCGAAGATGTATTGGGAAGGCTGGCGACGCATTCCAAACGCTAGGCAGAGTATTACGAGACAGGAGGATTTCTTTGGTAACAAAGAAAAGAGTCCTGAACTGCAACGTGACATCTGCCCTCCTTTACGACAGCGATTGTTGGACAATCCCCTCAAAGATGAAGAAGAGACCCGAGGTAACGGAGGTATGGTTCTACAGAAGGATAGTAAGGATAACATAAACCGAGAGTGTGAGCAACAATGAGGTTTTGGATAGTATGCAAACAAGGAGGTAGTTTAAACTTAACGAAGAGGAAGCGGAAATTTCTAGGACACGTAATGAGAAAGGAAGGCTTGGAGGATCTAATACTCACAGGGCGAATAGAGAAAAAGAGAGACAAGGGAAAGCAACGCGTGACATACATAGCGGGCTTACGCAAGTTGATGATAGAACAGGGTGTGCAAGAAGTACCAAAGGGACAAAACTTATTCAGAGTTACAATGGATCGGGAGAAGTGGAGAGCCTTGATCGCCTACGTCCTGAAAAGACACGATACATAAAAAGAAAGAAGAATGTTTTTGTGGGTATTGAGCAAACACAGTTTTGAAGGCATTTGCCAGAGGGATTGGGGAGACACTCTAGCATACACGGAAACGAGTAACCAATAATTACGTGCCATTTTTAGCAGATGATTCCAATTGGAAAAAAAAAAAGATCATATTGGGTTTTGTTGAAGTAATTAATCAATTCTAGAAAACAATTAAAAGAATAAGAAGCGATTTGATATTTTTTTTGTTTATAAATTGATACGGCGAAAGATTTTCAATAAAGAAAAAAATCAACCTAACAGCGGATATTATTATTAAACTTCCTATAAATATTTTAAGCCGGCCAAGCCGATTAAGAAGACAACAAGTTAGGCCGAACAATCTGATGTGCTAAATAATTCAAATTCTCGCTGCATTCTTTAGCTGCTTTTCCCTTTTAAACCTAGAAAATTCTTTGGTCAGATTTGATGGACGAACACACGAACAAACAGGTACTTACATTGGCGCGCACGAGCACACAAACACTGACGCATACACATGCAAATATACACAAAAGCATGAATAGATAAAAATAACTTAATCATAGGGGCTGCCATTTTTTTAAAAAAAAGTCCCACCTCCAACAATAGAGACAGTACAATTACAACTCACATTTATTTAATGAAAACATTCTCCCTCATGTATGTTCATAGACAGAATTATTTTTAATTATTTAACAAGTATATTCTTTTTTTTTCCTTTCTTTTTAATCTCCTTCTGCAACTGGTGAACTGTTAATCTTTTTTTATAAACCTATTCTGTGAGTTTTTCTGATTTTCAAAAGAGTCATACGCGGATCCTTTCGGCGTGTTTTCAATCGATGCCTGAGAAAAACATCACTCAACAAAGCATCAAAGAATTCGCCGACATGCTTTTCACATAATTCCAATTATTAATATAAGATATTACCATGTTGTCGAAGTAAAACTGTTTGTAAACGAGAATTTATTTATTCTGACAGGCTGAAAAGATATAACGTCAAATGTAAGCATATAACTGGATCTAAAATCCACACATATTTGCATATACGCATGTATCAATAATTTCATTCTATCTATCTATCTATCTATCTATCTATCTATCTATCTATCTATCTATCTATCTATCTCAGTCTGTTCATTATCTATATATCTCAGTCTGTTCATATCTATCTATCTATCTATCTATCTATCTATCTATCTATCTATCTATCTCAGTCTGTTCATTATCTATATATCTCAGTCTGTTCATATCTATCTATCTATCTATCTATCTATCTATCTATCTATCTATCTATCTCTCAGTCTGTTCTATCTCATCTGTCTCACATCTATCTATCTATCTATCTATCTATCTATCTATCTATCTATCTCAGTCTGTTCATATCTATCTATCTATCTCACCGTTCATATCTATCTATCTATCTATCTATCTATCTATCTATCTATCTATCTATCTATCTATCTATCTATCTATCTTATTCCTGTTCGTTTATATATCTAAGTTCGCATCTGTCACTTCTTTATATATATGTGTGTGTGCGTGTGTTTTCATAATTTCGTTCCAAGCAAGGCAATAAACACACTAAAGCGCATAGATTTACGGAGTGTTAGAGAATATGAACAAGAAAAGATATATTTCGGAGACAGAACAGGAAAAAGAGACAAGAATTAAAAAATTGATTGATAACAATTTACATCGAATATAAAATTTCTGAATATCAAATTTGAATGGTCAACAAGAAGTCGGAAGCGAGTTCTAAAATTGAAAAATCCGGAAAAATGAAACTGTTAGCATAGAACTTACGGTTACACCGAGCTTTTTCGACTGTAAAATGATGAGTCTTTGATGCCAGTCTAGTATTACCCTGGAATTCGTAATCTCTAGTTAGTACAGGGGATAGTTCTTCAGAAAAATTACCATGAAAGTATTTATAGAAAAAACAGGGGAATTACATTACAGTAGGTGTGAAAGTGACAGAAGGTGAGATGACAGGTCAGGACGAATAGAATTGCAAGTATAATTGGTATATACGGAATGAATTCCAATAAACAACAATGAGTTTAAGACCACATTCACACAATTTAGAATAAAAAATATATATACTTGTATTGTCAAATGACCGTATATATATTGTAGCGTCTTGTCGAACGTAATTTCAACGAAGAAATAAATTGAATAACATGTATTTTTTCTTTTCTCAATAATTTTATAGTTTTTAAACTTAATAGTGATTAAATTTGGATTTTAAAATTGCCAGGTTTTAATTTTAATATTAAATTTTATCATATAATTTTATAATTATTGGTTAGTTTATATTATTTTTAATATTAACCGTATTTTAAAGTTCTGAATAGCTATTATAACATGATTTCGTTGTCAAGCTTTTGAATCTTTCTATACTTGGTTTTTGATTGGTTAATCTAGCTTTTGTAACAATGTTTCCCCCTAGTCACTAGATCGTTAATTAATCTGAAACTTTTAAAACCATTTATTTTATCTTCAACATCATCACTTGATAAGACACAGAGTGTGTTGAAACAAAATGGCTATTCTTCTAGTGATTTTATAACATACTTATGTTATAATTTTTTTATAAATAATAATTATATATATATATATATATATATATATATATATATTTGTAACTAAGTATATAATTATATATATATATATGAATATATATGTCTGTAGATAAATAAATAATTAAATGAATAAATAAAAGGGATTCTTGGAAGTCCATGCCTCAAGGAGATACAAAAAATTGTTCTGACAATTACAGCCCACACCTTACGAAGGGCTTTATCTATGTAATTTAAATTTCATATTTTTTTGTCAGTGGAAAGTGTCATGACGCCATTTCTAACCTTAGGTCCCTAGGCGGGACCCGGAAAGAAATGTGTAAATGCCAGAAATCAAAGAAAATGATAATAATAATAATATTAATAATAATAATAATGATAATAATAATAATTATAATAATAATGATAATAGCTGGCCACTCGTATTCAAATATACCCGTTTAGTAGGGCGGTTAGCCACATCCTAATTGCAGACGCTTGCTCAGGCACATGTGTGTTTTTTCAACACCCACAGAGTCCACCTGTATTTTATACTGTAACTATACTGCGAGACAGCTTATCTTGCAAGATCAACAATGTGAAAAACGCCAGCAGTCTCAAACACTCGGACTTGTGATATCGTGCTAGCATAGCTATCGAAGGACCCCAAGCATTCCGTCCGCACAATTTCGCTCACAATGCTTGGGTCAATCCGTGGTATGGTTTTTCAGGCACTTTGGAAAGGTGCTGCACGCTGGTACCTTCAGACCGATAAAATCAGGAAGTCTTCTTCCTCACAAATCAACCGTGTTGAGATTTGAATGTCACAGTGGATTAAGACATTACTGACAGGACCCAAAGTGTGTGAATTCAATACTTGGTTAAGGCGGTGGAGAATTTTGCTGATTGATATTAGCTTCATCATCCTGAATCCAGAGTTTGGTAGGCGAAACTGTCCGGGATATCAACAGTTGTCTCTCTCTCTCTCTTCTCTCTCTCTCTCTCTCCATATATATATATATATATATATATATATATATATATATATATATATATATATATATATATAAAGAAACAGCTTTAAGGTTTCAAGGGATTATAATTTATTTCGAAAGGACAGGGATTTTCTTCCTAATTCATCAGATCTCCATATGGATCTCGGTCCTTAGGAAATAAATTATATTTCCATGAACCCTTAAAGTTGTCTGTTCCTTAATATAATTAATATTTGCTGTATTTGAACGTTGACCTCCCTGGATTGCATCCTCGTTTGTATTACCGATACGGATTATCATTTAACTTCATTAGCTTATCTAAATATATATATATATATATATATATATATATATATATATATATATATATGTGTGTGTGTGTGTGTGTGTGTGTGTGTGTGTGTGTGTGTGTGTGTGTATGATAGATTTACGACTATATTCTTATATATATGATAGATTTACGATTATATCCCCGTAAGCCTTCTTTAAAACATCTGTTCACATACGACCACTGAATATAAGCAAAATCAAGCTTGGTTTGTGCCGTTTGCAAGCTTGTATGTGAGGGTGGTTTAATGGATAATTTCTTTGAATTGTTAATAGGCGACTCGAGTTCTAATTCCAATTGGCCTCGTTATATTCATTTACGGGCAGATGCCCTTGGGAATCCAACTATTCTTTCCCTAACTTACAGGTTAATTAGACTTTTATCACTAAATCATTGTTATCACCAATAGAATGTTTCTATCAATCTAAAAAATATATGGCTTTAAATAATCTTCAAAGGGTTGAGAAGCCGGATAAAACATATCAAAACATCATTCAATTTATTTAAAAAAAGTTGGCAGCTACGTCTATAAAATTTTTCAAGGCTGTCAAGGGAGACAATGAATTGAAAATCGACGAGAAATCAATGGGAAACCATTCGATATAAAACAGCTATATCGGAAAATTCAAGAGCCATGATCCTGATGTTACATGACAAAGATTGATACAGGACAAGGAGATTCTGTACTCAGTCAGTTATGTGCCATTGTGATACACGATTAGACGATCATATAACTTTCGATACATAACTGACGAGGCAGATTTTTTTCCCGCAGTAGGTTGCCATTTCTTTCTGCGGCAGACCAGTTGCCATGCAAAGCTACAGAATCTGTCTTGCTAATTTAAACATAGCTGGGGTGGGTGGGAGAAGAAGTGGATTCATACTTTTCCCAAGGGTATTAGCATGTAAGTGAATGTAATGGATTCGACTGGAATTCGAATCTCCTATTATTCATCAATCAGAAACGTTAACCATTACTCTACCGTGCCTATAAGTGACTTTTTATCAGCATCTTTATCTCTTTATCTATTTATATATATATATAGAAACAGAAACGGGCGCTCAGTGAGAATCGATCAAATTGTACATCGTAGACGTGGCACAAGGCCGAAAGTATGGAGCACCCAGTGAGGATCGAACTCACTATCCAGTTGTAACTGTTTTAGCAAGACACGGTTGCTAACCATTACACCATGCCGGGGTGACCCTTTACTTTTACATGAGTAAATTGTCTCCACATCCTGGGAAAATATTGTGGCATGATTTCACTTTCTCCTTCAACGGTGCTAAATTCAAGTTTGTCCATCTCCTTGACCGGCTACCACCTGACGCCAGAGAAACTAGATTGAGATTCATCCCCTGAATGCTTTAACTCAAAAATGCTATTAACCGCTACAGATGGGGAGAAAATATGGATTGATGTCTTTCTCAAGGGAATTAATACCAAGTGAATGGAACTAACTAAGCGGGAATTTGAACCCTGTTCTGCTGTTCCATTTTCCGAGTCATTACAGAAACAGCCCATCGCTTATATATAAATATGTAGCTTTATTGCAATCTATCTCGTATGTCTACTTAATCGGTAAATGAACTGAATAGATCCCAACGGAACGCGTGAATATTGTAATGCCGAGTAAAGTGTCAGATCTCCAATCGCAATTAGGGTGATTGATGCAACGTACTTATACAGACACATATGTGATATTGATACGTGTGTATATGGAGAATTTGCCTTATTTCTATTATCAATAGGGGTAGATATACAAAAAAATGATTTAAAAGCTAACATTCAAAAACCAATATTAGGATAGTGAAATCTAAGACATTTTATTATTTTAGATGTTGCATCATAATATATATATATATATATATATATATATATATATATATATATATATATATATATATACAGATACACACACACTCGCTGTGTATAAATTGGGATAGAGTACAGATCAAATATGGGTTGCAATCCGACAGAATAATTAGATAAATAAATTTTTCAAACGAACATGTTTCTTTTTTCTCTGATCAAGCTTTTATAAACGTGAAACATTTTGAATTGATAAATGTTTCATATTTGTCTTTTATATATATATATATATATATATATATATATATATATATATATATATATATATATATATATATGTGTGTGTGTTTTTGTGTGTGTGTGTTTGTATTACAACCAAGCATGCGAAACAGTACAGTACTAACAAATTAAATGTTAAAATTAACGTTAATTAGATAGTATTTCAATCAAGGTATTCCTTTGATTTATCTTGCCACTCTCAGTCGGATTTATTTCTGCGAGACTTGGTGTCGGGTGTTAAGACTTTGATCTTTTAATTGATTTGTTATATATATATATATATATATATATATATATATATATATATATATATATATATATATATGCATTCATATATACATGGAATATATGTACATAGGTAAATATATAACCGCTATTAAAATGTAAGTTATTTAATAGCTCAGGCACGCTTGTATTATATTTTATACTTCTGATTCTTTCAAGTTTGTAATTCTTGCATTTGCACACACAAACAAACACACACAAAATACGCGCAAACACACACAAAACACGCACAAACACATGCACACAAAAACATGCACACACACATTCAGCCTTTCAGATTTTTCTCGGAACGCGTATCTGTTTACTAATGGACCCAATATGTAAAACAGCTTCCGAAAAAATAAATGACCATTTTATTAAATATATTATTGGTAATAATTGTATGCCAGTAAAATAAGAATATATATATATATATATATATATATATGTGTGTGTGTATGTGTGTGTGTGTGTATGTGTGTGTGTGAGTGTGTGATTATTTATGGATATAAAACTAATGGTATGTATGTACAGATGTACATACATATTGTCTGGCACACTTGAGTAATGGACATATATTTCATAGAAAAGAATAATTTACGTTATTGCGAATAATCTAAAACTTATAAAGAGAAATATAGAAATGTTGGCATGCACCTAATTTTAGGCAAAAATGCTATAGAAATTAATACTGAAAATCTTTACTTATCAACGTAAACTGTTGAATATCTAATGATTTTTCCTCTACTGGATATGACGGCTGCAATCATTTGGATTAATTTGAGGTGAGCTGAACGTCTATTTTATCTCGCTTCTATTGAAAAATCATTTTAAACTCGCTCAAATTTTGGAGATTAATTTAAAGGACATCATCTTTAAACTCTTTTACAGATTTTCTGTAGAACGTAAGTTAGGTGATGCATCTTTTCCCGTAATCCTTATGTTTCAACGCCTTGAACCATTATCAGAACCAATGTCCATTTTTATAAATAGTTTCCTCGTACCATCAGAAGAAGCACAACCGCAATTTATAATATTCCACCTTTGAACCTAAATGTTGAGAGTATTTTTTCTTGGATCACAGGCAATGTGTCTTACCATATCTACCGAAGATTTCGATTTTAGTCTTTGCTTACTGTTGTGGTAGGATCCACCTAATTTGCATAGTGGTGTACCGATCATATAAATATGGTTGGTACCGGGAAGAGAGGGAGGAATCAAGAGATTCAACCAGAGACTCTGACCGACTGCTACTCAGTCAACACATTCTCCAGGAACGGTCTTACCAGGAATATGCAAGAGACTATATGTAAATATTGTGTACACTTTCTTGTTTTAATACATTTTGTTTTAAGTACATTTTGTGTTGCATTATTATTCCATGCATTAGTCAAGTTTCAACACTTACCATATTTTACTCTCTGATAAATAACTTTCTCGAGATGATGATCAGCAAACTTAAGACTAAATTTCTCTTGACTGACTCTTTACAGAAATGTAATTGCAGGAATCCAAGAATTCAGTTGTAACTGATTGGTTATCTAATTGCATGTTTGCCTACTTCTGTGCCAACTATCGGAAGCTATAAATGACATTCTGTCGGGTCGTGAATATATTGCTTTTTCTTGAAATTGATCGAGCTACATTACGAGGATGTCTATTCGAGAGAAATCTGTAAAAAGGACGTTGTCCTTTAAGTTCTAATTTTAATATCTGATGTTCCTAACCGTACTGTTTTCGAAGGACATCTTACAACACCCCATTCTACGATTATGATGTTCAATTATTACTCACCCGATCCAAACTTTTGTGCGTGTTGCTTTGTTTTTTTGTTATTGTGAAAAACTTAACGCAGGAGAACGGAAATCCTCAATGACAGTCCAAATTAGACATCGTGTTTTTGTCAGTTATGGCGTGTGATGTTCGCTGGTTGGTCAGAAGAAATTTGGAGATGTTTAGCTTGAATAGGGATCAATCCAGAACTGCATTTTTTTTATCCCGATTTATTTATATTTTTGAAATGTATAAAAAGATTCACGTATTATTTTCTGTTGTACTTGTCAATAAAAGTATCTGGAGACAAATATATAGAATTAGTGAGAACAACCTTAACAGTACAAATGATTCACACGATACAGTATTCATAGCATATGCAGAGAAAAATTATAGTACCTACTAAAAAGTAATAAAGGAAATTGACTTACCCTCAAGTGTCAGAAGATAAAATGTATTGTAGTCAACGAGAGGAATAGCTCAAAATGAGGTAGGTACTATTACTATTTTACAGTTACTATTTTCAGTCATTTATGTACCATGCGTGATTCACGCTAGGGCGATCATGTATCTTTCGATACATGACTGACGAGTTCTATTTTTCCCGCAGTATGATTCATACTTTTCCCAAGGGTATTAGTATATAAATGTATATCAGTCAGTTATTTACCATGCGTCATACACGCTTAGGCGATCATGTATCTTTCGATACATGACTGACGAGGTATATTTTTCCCGCAGTAGGTTGACATTTCTTTCTGCGGTAGACTAGTTGCTATCCAAAGTCATAGGACCCTCTCTGTCCTGCTATTTATCCATAGCTGGGGGATGAAGAAGAGGATTCATATCTTCCCCAAGGGTATTAGCATATAAGTGAATATCTGTCAGTTATGTGTCATGCATGATACACACTTAGGCGATCATGTGTCTTTCGATACATGACTGACAGGGTATATTTTTCCAGCAGTAGGTTGCCATTTTTTTCTGCGGTAGACTAGTTGCTCTCCAAGACTATAGAACCCGGTCTCTCCTGCAATTTACCCATAGCTGAGGGAAGAAGAGGATTCATACCTTTCCCAAGGGTATTAGCATATAAGTGTATATCAGTCAGTTATTTACCATGCGTCATACACGCTTAGGCGATCATGTATCTTTTGATACATGACTGACGAGGTATATTTTTCTCGCAGTATGATGACATTTCTTACTGAAGCAGACTAGTTGCTATCCAAGGCCTTAGAACCCTGTCTGTCCTGCTATTTCCCCATAGCGGAGGGAAGAATTAGAGGATTCATAGCTTTCCCAAGGGTATTAGGATGTAAGTGAATATCAGTCAGTTATGCATCATGAATGATACACGCTTAGGCGATCATGTGTCTTTCGATACATTACTGACGAAGCATATTTTTCCCCGCAGTAGGTTGACATTTCTTTCTGCGTTAGACTAGTTGCTATCCAAGGCTATAGAACACGGTCTGTCCTGCTATTTACCCATAGCTGGGGGGGGGAAGAAGAGGATTCTTACCTTTTCCAAAGGTATTTGGATGTAATGGATTCGACTGGAAATGTCTGATTCCTCAGTCCGAGCCACTATCCGTTACCCCACTGTGTCTTCCTTGATTAATATTTTACTCTAATTATTTTAAAGTTTATTACATCTTTGGATACGGAATATATATTGGATTATATGAATAATTCGTTGTTTTTCTTTCTGCGATGGAAGTTGCATGAACAAATTCTTGGAGATGACTATGATTGTTCCAGATACAAGTCCTACACTTCAACCCATATCTGTGGAATATGTTACGCGTACGGTACTTTGATGAATTGTTATGTCTAATTGTATACTTGTTTACTTTTGACATAGCTGCCTGTGATCATAAAATAAATTTCATTTGGGTCGCGATTGTATTACTTTTATATACATGGATCGAGTTGCTTTAAGAGGACGTCGATTCGACATACATATGTAGTCAGGCCATTATCATTTTTCCTGATATTTTTAATTGTAGCGATTGAGGTGGAAAAAGTTCTTACAACATCTAATTCTACGATTATGGTGTTCAAACATCACTCGTCAAAAGTTTCGAAAATGTTGCTTTGTTTAAGTCATTGTGAAAACAACACTCTAGAACTGAACCGAGTAATTTTGTCAGTAATAGCGGTGGAAATTTAAAAAAAAGCTTGTACTTGAATAGGGGCCGATAACGAATTGTATCTTTCTCCCGTCTCATTTATATTTTCGAAATATATTCAAAGATTTGCGTCTTATTTTCTGTTGAATTCGTCAATAAATATGCCTGTAAAAAGATACATTATACAGAATATATCTAATATATTCAAATTAATTTTGTGGATAGCAACAGTAACAGAAATAGTTATTTACTTTAAAGAATCCAATTTGTCCATTACATTTTCATGCTTCTATATGGTTTGTTGCTTGATTTTGTTCAGCGGCATACCAACCTCTATGGTTTATTGAATGTCAAAATCTAAATATTTTGATCACAATTTCCTGGATTTAATTAAATATATTTTGAACGCAACTGTACATCTTCACCTATAGATAAAATGTATTGTTAGTAATTCTATTATAAAATATGTTACTGGTCATTTTGCTCCCAAAATGTACTGTTGCTAAAATAGGTATCGGTAATAATTTTACCTTAAATATGAACTCTTGCTATTTATTTATATAAAAAAAATATTGCTGTTATTACTACTTTCATAACGCCTTGTATTTGTTTGGAGGTTCACTATTTGACCATAGATAGCACATAAACTGGTGCTAATGAAGAATATATATATATATATATATATATATATATATATATATATATATATATATATATATATATATATGAATTATTCACACAAAACTAATGCAAAGGTTAATGATTTAAATGGCGAGACATCCATCATCGCAAACAATTCAAATAATATACAAAAACCTCCGTATCAGTTATGAATGAATTAATCCTTGTTAATATAAATTTCTGCCGTATTAGTTGTTATTTTTACTACAAGCTTTCGTCTGTTCCTACAGACATCTTCAGGTATAGAATAGATGTTGTTCTTGTTTTTTCTCTTAGTAATAAGAGGACAACGAAAATATATGTATTGTTGTATCCGAAAATGCTATTGAAAATGAGTTACTGTTTTTGGAGCGCGCAAAAGCAACGCTGAGTTTGATTTTAAATTTTTAAAGTTTAAATATATATATAGGGTTAAACACTAATATTCCATGGCCATAATTTATTCCATTGGAATCGTAAATACGATCTAATTCATCAGACCTACAAACTCAAAAAGTAAAAAGAACTCCGTAAATAAATTTAGAGAGAGTGTAAATATGAGAGTGTGGGACGAATGTTAGAGTGAAAGAGAGGGGTAACAGACGAGAGAAGGGGGGAGATTAAAACTTAAGTTTTAGAGAAGTGATTTGAAGACGGTTCAAGTGAAAGAAATATGAATGTTGTCGGATGTCTAATACATTAAGGATGTAACCGGAAAGGATACATTTTGTGATGACATTTTTTCATATGTATGTGTATATTTTTGCATATATATGTGTATATTTACCACCAATATTATCTATCTATCTATCTATCTATCTATCTATCTATCTATCTATATATATATATATATATATATATATATATATATATATATATATATACATGCATTCTATTTGAAAGGATTTTATCCAGTTTTATTTCTCACTGCTACAAACATTGATTTTATTGGATAGACGTGTTTGAATAGCTGTCACTGATATTTTTTTTAATTTTCATAAACAAGGTAACTAATAACAACTGGCCTAGATTGATCTACTAACGCAAAGACTGACAGTAAACCCTCTGACAATAAACGGACCTTTAGCCTTTTTTTTTTCTATCAGGCAGTTTGCATTATATATATATATATATATATATATATATATATATATATATATATATATATATATATAAGTTTGGTGCATACCGTATAAATCCCAATAACCAACAAATATTATTCTTAAAAAAGTGCTTAATACAGGTTAGAGCAAATACAATTATTTATTCGAAAATTATAACATAAATATGTTAGAAATTCACTACAAAATAGACATTTTGTTTCAAAACTTTAGGTGTCTTATCAAGTGATAGCGTTGAATGTATAATAAAGGGTTTTAAAAGCTTCAAATCAATCAAACACCCTCGTTAAATAAGCCTGAGTGACCAATCAAAATACAAGTATACGAGAATCAAAAATACTTGACAACGAACTAAGATTATAATAATTATTTAATGCTTTAAGGTTGGGGTTAGACTAAAATAGAATTTATTTTAACTAATGCATATTGAATTATACGATAAAATCTGAAATTAAAAATTACCCATTTTAAAATTTAAATTTAATCTATATTATGTTTAAAATTATAAAATTACTGGGGAAAAAAGAAAAAAAATACATATGTTATTCTATTTATTTTGTTTTTATTGAAATTAAGTTGGCATAAACGTTAAGATCAAATGTTGCTCCGAACTTCATGACAACATAGATACATTTGAATCATAAAAAGAGGCAAGAGAGGATGACATTTTTCAAAAGACAATACATACACAATCAGAATTTAATACATAAACAGGCAGACGTATTTAGATAAATACACACACAAAAAGGGGACGAGACAGGAAATATCCCCCGCGACAACAAAGAGGTTTTTAATAAACATCGTGATTTTTACAATTCTGCCCTTAAAAATAGTGGATACAAGGGTACCACTATTCAATATAAAACCCTGTGAATTATGACCATAATAAGAAAAGAAGATTTAGAAGATGATTTGGTTTACTCCCCCTTTCAATGTAATGGTTAAAACTAAATTAGGACGAATATTTCTAAACCTCATCAGGAAACATTTCCCCGACCTCAAAATTAACCAACTTTGTAAAATATTTAATCCTGATACCCTTAAATTAAGCTATAGTCGTACGGATAACCTAGAGAAAATAATTAAGAAACATAGCAACAGAGTTTTTAATTTATTTTTATTTTTATTTTTATTTTTTTATTTTTATTTCTCATCTTATTTATTTATTTATTTATTCATTTTTAATTTTTATTTTAATCAGTGTTTTTATTAACGTAGTAAAAACTTGTTTATATCGCTTATTTAATAGTTTTGTTTTGGTTTGGGAAGATAATTAAAGGTATTTATTCAATTTTGGGGTTTATTGTTGTAATTTGTGCTAACTATTATTTTGGCGGGAACAGTTTTTATTCTAACTATTATTTTGGTGGGAACAGTTTTTATTCTAACTATTATTTTGGCGAGAAAAGTTTATATATATATATATATATATATATATATATATATATATATATATATATATATATATGAGTTTCATTAAAAGCAACAGAGAAGTTACTGCGTTAATGTTTTTACTTCATTTATCTTGTATTCTTATTTTTCGTCTTCTCTGGGCATAAATTAATGTAGAGTTTGTCCACATGATCTTTTAATATCTGAGCGGTTTTGGTTGTACTATTTCTCATTAACAAGGATGATTCCATTTTTACATTTACATGAATATATGACTTGTTTTGTATTTTGTATATATACATATATAGATAGAGAGATTTATAGAAATGTTTTATTTTCCAAACATGGTTAACACGTTATGGCGCTGTTAATAGTTGATGTACAGGTCTGATTCGATACAGATCGACAGAAATATTTATTTTATTAATGTTCTTCAAGAGAGATTGGTTTCATGCCTTTGCAAAATCTTTAAATTCACGTGGATTACTTCAACGAGAATATTCCATTGATTCATCGATTACATTTTACGTGTTGATAACAGCTAGGCCAATCCAGTAACTATGGAAGCATTACTGCGAATCGGTCTTCGTTGTTTTATGGATATGCCATTTTCTATAAAAGATCTTGTTTCCCATGCAATATACGAATGTGTTAAAATACACATTCAACTGAAATGTTTCTGGTGACTCGTCTCCCCACCGTAAAACCAAAGTCTCCGGTTCTTGTTGAAAAGTTCTCGGTCGATTCTGACACAGTTTTCAACTTTAAGTGGTGCTTTATTTAAATTTGACATGACAGCCATATTGTAAGTCGGCTGATGATTGCACGTATCCATGGTAACCTGTAGAATACCTACTTTTATCTTGTTTATATGTGTACGTCTAAGTAAAAAGTGATTCTGTGTGTGTGTGTGTGTTTGTACCTGAGAGAGAGAGAGAGAGGGAGAGGGAAAGAGAGAGAGAGAAATGGTTTATGTGAGCTTACGCTGTATAAAAACCGTCAGAAACTGAATAATTTCTGCCTCCGTTCAGTAAAAGAAGGAAGCTATAGCTTCGCTTTCTTGGCAAATCCAGGAACCAGTGTTAAAATGGAAGGAGATATTGGCTAACATCAACTAAATCTCGCTACTTTTACCAGGCGAATCGGATATTCAATCAAAATGTGAACACGTAAGAAAATAAGGATTTATTTCGAACGATATTTAAAGACAAAAACGTAAGCAAATGTATATTTTAATGAGTACATTATTCTACGAGTGTTTCTGGCTAAATACACACACACACGCGCAGACACACACACACACACACACGGGCAGACACACACACACACACACACACACACACACACACACACACACGGGCAGACACACACACATATATAATACATTTATCCGACATACTTTGTACTTGGAACAGACATATATATATATATATATATATCTATCTCTCTCTCTCTCTATATATATATATATATATATGTGTGTGTGTGTGTGTGTATTTATGTATGTGTGTGTGTGTGTGTGTGTACTCCTGAAAAATTGACGTCGGTTGAACTCTCTGTGGTGCAAGTGTGAGTTTATAAACAGTGACTGTTACTGCTAATAAAGCAAAACTCTTCCGTAAAGTGAATCGTGTCCTTTTAGTCATGGTGTGTTAATCTAAAAATAAATACGTTTTAATTCGCCTTCATCCCTGCTGGCTTAAGGGTAGACTCTCCGACTGACAGAAATTCCGCCGGGTTTCGAACCTAGCTAGTGGCAACTGGACACCTACCCAACGAAACAGTCTTTCTTTACCCAGCGAAACATTATGTCTGTGGATATATATATATATATATATATATATATATATATATATATATAATAAAACCTTTATCTGGGGGAGTAAATAGTTGTAATTACCTTCACTGACCAATAAACAAACAGAACACGAAAACAATTTTTTACTATGAAACTTAAAAAATAAAAACGAATATAAATAAAAATAAGTAATAATATAATAAAAATAAAATAAATAAATTAACCCACATAAATAAATTAATCAACAAATTACGAAATTAATACTGCACACAAGTAAACGAAATAAGAACAAGCAACAACAGATAATAAAATAAACAAGAATAAGTAACAAATTTAACAAACAACAATAGAATCAAAACTGTATTCAAAGTCATAATAATTTATACTTAATGTCCTCTAGAACAATTAGTAACATAACCGTTGACGCCCACACAAATAACTTTTAGAATAATACAGTAGACCTATCTATAATGCCCCACTGTCCAGCATATTCGAGGCAAAACACAACACACATGACGTAACGACTGCGTTGACGAAACTGACTATCGTTTCTGAGTGTTGACTTCAATGACCACATCTGTATTTACGTAAGCTTACACTTCAAGTATGCATGCATCTCCCATATTCAGTATTTTAACACATAAATATAGCCTACTTAATATATATATATATATATTGACATCCATAGACAGACTGTTTCGCTGTATCACAGCTCATCAGTGTGGCAAGATATAGGACGAAACGGCCATCCAGTGCTTTTTGCATTCTGTTGAGGTTTCTTCTAGACTTGATGAATTACTTAAATATAATTATCTCAAATCCTCCTAATTTCTATCATTTGTATATCCTTGCTTGAACCGGTTTCTAATGCTTCAGTTAAAGCGGCTTGGGGAAAGTAGTCGTGGCTCGTGGGGGCACAGTCCTATGGGTAAGGGAATCTCGGACGCGTTACACCACGGAATATGTGATCGAGCAGCGCTATATCGAGTCTAATTCGTTACCTCTTCGTCTCCGAGTACGTTTGGTATGACATTTATCTCGTATCGTAACGTTCCGTGTTTCAATTCTCTGTAGTACATGCGCACCGCTGATGAGTCCCAAATATAGGACGAAACGGCCGACCAGTGCGATTTGTTGAGGTTTCTTTTAGACTCGATGAATTCCTTAATTATGGGTATCTCAAATCCTCCTAATTTCTATCATATATATATATATATATATATATATATACGCACACACATACCTGCATATATTATTGCTGGAGTATTGCTGCCATATATGGTCTGGAGCCCCTTCTGTTTTCCTCGGGGTTCTTGATAGGCTCCAGAGGCGGATATGCAATATAATTGTCCCTGATCTGGCATCTTGTCTACAGTCACTTTCTCACAGATGCGCCGTCGACTCTCTCTGTCTGTTTTACAAATACTTTCATGGCAGTTGCTCCGAGGACCTGCATTCGCTGGTTCGCAGACTTCATAAATTCAAGCGCCCTACGAGGCTGGCATCCCGCTCTCACCCTTTCACTGTCGAAACTCCTAAATGTAGCCGTCTCTTCTACTCCAATAGCTTCATGTCTCGCAGCTCTCGCCTTTCGAACTCCCTTCGCTATTCCAGTTTCCCTGAGAGCTATAATCTTCAGCTATTCAAATGTAATGTCAACCGACATCTCCAGTTGCCTTGATCTATCCACTACCCTTCTCCTCATACCCTCTTCTATCACTCCTATCTGATTTTGCTCCAAATCTTCTGTAACCCCCCTGCGTCCTAGTGGCTTCCCTTTGCAGGGTGAAACGCTTAATATATATATATATATATATATATATATATATATATATATATATATATATATATATATATATATATCAGGATATGCGATAAGATGTAGTTGTAAGGAATGCTATATTTATGAGGAAAATGTGCTGAATATCATATCAGTTATTGGGTGTATATAAATATGAAAGTGTACACCGCGTTTAGCAGCGACAGTCTGTTTCACGCTTGAACGCAATTATCAGGCCCGCTTATGACATGTTTATTGAGCTGTAAAAAGCATTGCATCGCATGTACAGACGAGTGATTTTCTTGACAATTTCTGGAAGATGATCCCATTTGTGCTTTGTACAGACTGTATGTTTCTATGCGTACGCGTTATCAGTAGAGACCATTTGAAATCTGGTGATATGTGGAATTTAACCTGGATTTCTGAATAAGCACTAATGAAAGGACGGTATGACTAAATGTATTTGAAGATTTTGCAGACCATTAATGTTCACTATTTTTCTGGTGCTTTTCTTTAGTTCCAGAATATAGCACAAATTCACTTGCACACAGGCGTCACGAAAATGATTCTACATGCTTGCAGCCATTTTGAATTATAAGGATTCGACCTTACTCTACCTACATAGATATGTTGCCGACTTCAATAAATCGCCTACAGCCATGTCCAATAAACACAATAAAGCAATAGAAACATTCTGCATATGGCCATGATAGCCATAACTATTCAGTACCTGCAATATTTTCAAATTTTTCATATACCGTTATTCAAGCGAAGGGACGGTATACGTTTTATTATGTGGCTGTTACGCATTTTTTCGGAGTTATAGATAGATAACTGTCGTGAGCTAATATTGTCAGTTTCCTCTATTTTCTACATTGAATGCCCCGTTGAACAAAATTGTTTCATTCAGAAAATATTGGATATCTTTTCATATACTAATATTTATTTTTAGACATTTCAGCCCAAGCATAGCGGCAGTGCCATTAGCACGGAAAGGGTTACATCGAGTGAAAATAAGAGTAAAGAAGTTTGTGTGAGGAAAGGATAAAGAGAAGAACGGAAATCAAGATCAAGGCAACAGAAGATGTTAATTGATATTACATTTGAATATTTGAAGATTATAGCTATCAGGGAAGCATGTAAGAGGAAGGGAGTTCCACTGTCGGGAAGTGCAAGAGAAGAAGCTGTTGGAATAGAAGAGGCGGTTACATTTAAATGTTTCGACAGTGAAAGGATTGAACTGAGATGCCAATATAGTAGCATGCTTAAATTCTTGCAGCTGGGGCACCAGTGAATATAGCTTGTCGGAGCAGTTGCTATGGAAATATTTGTAGAAAAGATAGAGACAAGCCACATCAGGTCTGTGAGAAAGTGACTGGAGTAGAGATGACAGGTCAGGACCTATCACATTGCATATCCTACTTTGGAATTTTTCGAGAAGCTCAGATGAACAGTGGGGGCACCAGATCATATATGACAATAGTATTCAATGCAAGGACGAATAGTAGATTTGTATATCTGTATATGAACTCAGACGAGAAAAACCTACTGGTGCGGCACAGAGAAACAACTTTCCTTGCGGTAGATGAAGCTATTGACTCAATGTAGTTGTTTCACCTCAGGTCAGTGTAAAACGTGAGACCAAGAAAACGCAGAGAGACGCTCTCGTGAAGTTGAACCTCAGCCATGCTGATAGGTGACAGGGATGTTCCACCATGATGGGTAAATGAGAACAGTTTCGTTTTGGAGGCATTCAAGTTTACAAGCAATTTCCTGCCCTAGTCAACCACAGATTGGAGTTCCTTTTCGAGACCTTTTCCTGCAATGCCGGATTTACTACTGAAACAGGAGTAAATGTTAGTGTCGTCTGTGTATATGCTTGCTTGAGAACTGATGTCATCAGGAACATAGTTGATGGAGATCAGAAACAGTGTAGTACCCAGAATCGAGCCTTGGGGAACACCAGGAACTGGAGGAGAACCTGTTTAGGACGACATTCATTTTACGATTTGACAGGAATGATTAGATGAAATCAAATAATTGTCATGTAATACCGTATCCATGAAGCTAACGAAGAAGGCCGGCATGTCAAATCCTATGAAACGCCTTAGAGACATCTAGATCTTGGTATACAAATTCCGTTATATCGGATAAAATTGAAACCTTATTGTTTGTAAGAGGGTAGATCATGGAAGGTAATATTCTCAACCACTTCGGTATTGATTAAAACCTCGAAGACTTTCTCGAAGAGTAGTAGGAAGCTGATAGGACGGTAGTTTGATGGGTCAGAAGGGTTTTCAGAGTTCTTAAAAATAGTAAAATCGGATGAGGACTTCTAACGGACGGGAAAGCAAGAATCAGCGAGGCAATAATTTTATAAAATTTAGAGAGAAATGTAGCCAGCTCAGGAGCATATTTCTTTAGGACTACGGTTGGTACCCTGTCACCACCATTTGCTTTATGAGAGTTTAATTTATAGATGATGTCCAATACAATTGATGCTCATCTCACTCAATAGAACCTCAGTTTTAGGGAGAAAATCAGGTGTGGGTTCTCTGGATGAGCCAAATGTTCGGTTAGATAAGAATTTCCGAGTAAAGCATTAAGCCTTATCAGCTGAAGTATTTAGGACTTCAAATTGATTGAATAAAGGAGGATTGTGGATTTGTAGAGCCGCTAATAAAATTTAGAACCAAACTTGCAAGTTAAAATAAGTTGTTTCATTCTATCAGCAAATAGTAACTTTGCTTCATTGTTGACACGCTTACACTCAATAAGAGTAGAGACTAAGTGATATCTGTTGCAATCAAAAATGTCGTTTCGGTACAGACAGACAGAAGTGATTCCTATGGGCTATAGCAGCTGAGAACCAAGGAGATGACCGCGATTTAACTTTATATTTTCTTGTTGTGATGAAAGCCTCGATTCCAGCTTTTACACAGGAGGCAACAGACGCAACTATTTGAACGGGGCGATTAAAAACCACATTCCAAGGGACATCGGAAAGGAAATCTTGGTACGAGTGCCAGTCTTCGCGTTGATAACAGAAATATATTCTGTTAGTAGGAGGTTCTTAGCTGGAGGACGAGTGGAAAGAGATGTTACTAGACACTACGGTGTGATCAGAGTTACCAAGTGAGCAGAGATGCATAGCGTGATAGGAGTCAGGGATGGAGGTAAAACAGAGATCGAGAAGAGAAGCGTTACCGTCATGGTTACTCGGGAAACATATGAGTGAGTGATTGGAAAGAGTTTGGAAGAAAGCGTGGTCAGTTTCAGAGTGTTTAAGCCACCTGGAATAGTGGACGCTAAAGTCTCCGAACATGAATATGTCCGCAAACGGATGTAGAACGATAGCCTTGTCTACATTATCGGAAATGCTATCGAGTATACCACAGTCTTGAGAGGAAGGGAATGGTAGAGAAAGATGAAATATCTTAGCGAGAAATGATTGAAGATAACTAACGGAAGATCGTCGCGGACATAAATTCCCAGGCCATGCATGTGGATTTTAGAGTCCTTTCTAAGGAGAGGAAGGTAAGTAAGAAATCAGAGGAGGGGATTGACGAGTTAGTTTCGCAGAGAGCTAGTATATCAGGAGACTTTTCAAAGAGGAAGTTGGTACGAATGCTATGGATGTTAAAGAAGGAAAGACTTTAGGTGAATTTTAAAAGTTGGTTTAGGTTTATATTTTTGATTGTTTATGGTCATGTCGTGTCATCTTGGTAAGAAAAAATAGTAAATTTATTAGTAGCAGACGGTCATCGTATGTGACATGGGCAGAAAGGTACTGGTGCAGAATGCAATATAATGTGGTCTCAGAATTGACCAACGGAGCTGAGAGTAACGACACCCTTCCATGTGCGAAGAGTTCGGGCTCCTAACTACCAGTCGGGAACGGCAACAAGGAAACTGCCAATGCGGTACCCCCGGGATGAAGAAACGTTGCCACAAACCTTACACATCAGAAGAGATTCACGACAGCACCACTACAGATGCCAGAGAAAATAAAAGGATCCGGGAACCACTTCCCAAACAGAAAACAAGAGAACGAGGAGGTGTATTGACCGGGCGATAGGAAATCCTATCTACTTTTATTACACGCACAAAAAAAACAAACAACAACAACAACAAACAAGCAAAAGCAAAAAAAAAAAAAACCAAAAAAAACAACAAACACGGAGTCCATGAACTACGTGCATGGCACGCATTGAATTCAAAGAGATATATACCATTCAGACGAACGGCGATACACTTTTTTAAGTGGCTTCGTTGACGAAAATTTATCAGGGAGTGACGTTATTTTAATTTATTTTTTTTTTTGTCCATCCGAATTTAAATCTCAAGACCGAGTGCGGGGGTAGTGCTAATACGGCCATGTACTAGCATTAAATTCTCATGGAAGACGAACAATCCACGTCTATGAACCAGGAATAAAAAATAACGTCCAAAATTGTATCAACCAGAAAAAGAAATCAAAGATCTAATTGTCAAACAATGTTTTCAAGAAGGGTGTAGAATAAATTCACTTCAATTAAAAAAAAAAAAATTAAAAAACATATTTAGTACCGAGTACAAAAAGAAAGGAATTGGTAAATAAATTGATTAAAGAATGAAAATCAAAGATATACATGAAATCGAATTGGACGTGATATACTTTTTTCACGTGGGTTCGAAAATTAAGCAAGGAGTGACGTTTTTTGGCCAAATATTATGTCTGAATTTAAATCCCAAGACCGAGGACCATTTTAACATAGACTCTTAATTTTAAGCATCGAACCGTGATGTAAGATTGCTAGCAAAAAGGAAGAGTGAAACATGCAAACTACATATTGAGGATTCAAACTAATAGAAGAATTTAAATATGTGGGACGGGATTTAACAGAGGACGGGAAGTGCGACACTGAAATACGGAGGCGCATTGGGATAGCAAAAGATGCCTCCCAAAAGCTAAGCAAAATATCAAGAAACTGAACAAATCTATTAGGACATATATGTAATATCAGTCGTCGTATACGGCAGTGAAAGCTGGATAATCTCTTCAGAGATGAAGAAAAAAAATGACGTACCAGAAATGCGTGTCGAGAGAAGAATGCTGAGAATAACATGGATCAAAAATGAAAAATGGTAACAAAAAGGACACTTATAATTAACATCAGGAAGAAATAGTTGAAATTTCTAGGGCATATAATGATGAAAGACGGCTTGGAAAATTTGATACTCACAGGAGAAATTCAAGGCATAAAACAACGTATAACCTACTTAGCGTGCTTGATTAGATAGATGACGGAACAAGGTTTAGGAGAGATAACAAAGCGGCAAAACTCATTAAGACTCACAAAGGACAGAAAACTCTGAAGAACAATGATCGACGACATCCTAAAGGAACACACCACCTGGAAGTTAGAAACTGGTGGAGACAGAAATATGGCTATACAGAAGGATGCTGGAAATTCTATGGACGGAGTAAGTAAGGAACAAGGAAATTTTAAAGAAAATAGAAACAAAAACAACACTCAGAATCGGGAAATGACAGCTGAAATATCCTTGAAAACATAATGAAGAAGGTCGACTTGGAAAACCTAAATCATGTATCATATCGAGGTTCAGAGAAACAGTGGTAAGCTGTGATCTGCTTACTTGACGAGCTTGTGTGAATGCATGGCGAATCAATGTGTGGTAGCCTTATCAAAAGGAGAAAAACTTCTAAGAGCCATAAAGGGAGATTATAGCAACATGAGTCAAGGTGCGGTATTGTTAAATTGAAAACAACGGGACCTGTCGCACATCCAGATACAGGACATTTTCCTTCGACTTATGGCTGTCAGTAACTGGAGTCAACTTCAAAGTACAAGAGCCAGAGGCTCAGACTGAGAGAAAGTGATCGAAGAAAACATTAATTAATTTTATAGACGAAGATGACAAGACAAAGAATTTTTTTTGTCTATAAAACTCGCCATCTCGTGAAAAGGCAAACAGAAGAGACAGAGTGGGCCTTGTAGAACTGTGCACCATTAAAAAAAGCCTTGTCTCTACTTCGCTCGCTTATAGTTACAACCAAAGAAAATAATCTAGTTTACTGCTAGATATTGTTTTGTTTTTCACTCGTGGGTAACGATCTGGCTGAAGTGAAATCTTTAAGCTACACGCGTCTGACTGAAAGAAACTGCACAATGTCAAGGAACCTGGTGTCTGGTTTGAGCTGAAACACAGCAGTAGGAATTTTCGGTGAATCATGATCGCCAATATCCGGAAGGGACACCGCGCATAAAACAAGGAAATCGAAGGAAACTTATAGACACCGTTCAGTGGAAAAAGTGATATTGTATTTCATAGGAATCTGCCAAGAGCGAGTCGTATAAAGAAAGACGTACTGTTAGACTAATAGTGACTAATTGATTGACAAAATTGAGAAATAAAATACGCTACGATACGTTGTCGACTCTCGAAAGGACCATTATTAGTCTGAAAACGTTCTTTCGAGGAACGTTATGTGTGATACATTAGTTTTAATTCCATTCAATTATATGTCTCTCTACAGATGCTGTTTCTCGAAGAAAGCTAGTTAATTTTCCTAGAGTCAGAAGTATATGTTACGTTCAAGAAGCAGTAATCATTGTCCAAGTCTACATAATCGACAGGAATTGAAATGTTGATTTTGGAAAGAAAGATGACCAACACAATATGATGAGTGGCACAAACCAAACCAGCCAGCCTTTATCCATTGATCGAGCCAAATGTGCTCTCCACCTGTCTGTCTTTCTGTCTGTCTGTCTGTCTCCCTCTCCCTCTCTCTCTCTCTTTCTCTCTCTCTCTCTATATATATATATATATATAAATATATATAAAATATATATATTTCATAAGCATTCATCTATCTCAATATTTTTCATTTCTATTTATCCAATTATGTCAAAGTTAAGATGTTGCAGTTAACTTTTATACCTATTATTGATGCTATATATATATATATATATATATATATATATATATATATATATATATGTCCTTTATATCCGTTTTATTATCATTCCTATCTTTATTTTTATCTATCTTCTTGTTATCTATCTATTCTATCTATCTATCTATCTATCTAATAAGTTCGATTAAAAATAATCGACAAGACCGTCTATATTATTTCTTACTATATATTTTCAATTATTATTATTATTATTATTAATAATAATAACAACAACAACAACAACAATAATAATAATAATAATAATAATAATAATAAGGTGTTAATGGGACTTGATCTTTGGGACAAACTGTTAGAATTTCGTATTTTTTTATTTTTGTTCAAGTACTTTCGACTTTCGCAGCCACTTAGAATTCCTTTGTCTACATACTGCTATTCATTGTGCAGACGCGCTCCACCTCTCTCGCAGATTGCCCTGACATATGTCGAAACTAAGTGCAATCCGTGCACACATCGACCATCACATTTATGATCGACCACAATATAATTAATAATCTAAGACAAATATTCAGATCATGTTTGAAGTTCGAGTTGAAGTGTGAAAATGAACGGCACTATTTAGTTTTAAGCGCTACATTCACCCTCTCTCTCTCTCTCTCTCTCTCTCTCTCTCTCCCTTCCTCTATTTGTGTTTATGTGAACGCGTGTGCAAGAGTCTATATATTAATACGCTTATATTTATGTGTGTCACGGTTGGAACCACAAATATTGAATTGGTTAGTTGGTTGATTTTGTGTAGCTGAATATGAAACTCTATGGGTTACTAAATGCCAAAATCTAAATATTTTGAACAATTTTACTAGAAATATGTATTGTTGGTAACTTTTTAATATAAAAAAATGGGTTGCGGGTATTTTAAATATAAAACGTATTTTTATACATTCATAGTGTTTCGTTTTGCCTTGAGGGTTTTCATCATTTTCCAATAACTGGGATCTTAACAGGTGCTACCACGCCATGTCACGGTTGACCTGAGAAAAACAGCAACCAAGAGGTGTTTCCACGCTCATCAATACCTCCAATATCCCGATCAATGACCGTGCTGGTGAGTGTAGCCACGACTACAAATACTGAGAGGGAAACAGAAACAGAAAGAGAGTCATATAGAGTAAAGTAGAAAACAAAATAGAGAAGTAGTGAGAAAAAGTGCGTCGAATGGGTGTTGTATTAGAT
>CAHIKZ030001746.1:2255000-2262500 GCA_903632075.3 Acanthosepion pharaonis | reverse complement strand
ACTCTCTACTCAGTCATAATTGTTCCAGCAAGACATGCTTGCTTACCATTACACAACGAGTTGCCCGAAAGAAATACTAATATGTATAGCGGCAATAGATAACAGGAGATCTGTATTATTTACCGACGCGTTTCGTCCAATATGAACTTTTTCAAGGCAAAAACGAAATAAATTTGTTGAAAACAATGTAACTATTAGCAACAAACAAAATGTCCTTAGAAATGAGAAGAATGTAGAAAACGCTATTGTGTTCATATTGTCAACTGAAAATTACGTTAAGTACTAACACGTATATTGTTTTTATTATTCTGTTGACGGATTTCAACCATCAAGAAATTAAAAGAAAATTGAACGAAACGCGTCTGCTAACAATACAGTTTTACTATTGTCTATTATCTTAATATATATATATATATATATATATATATATATATATATATATATATATATATTATTCAAACTTTAGTAGATAACCGTATTTAAGTAGAATCTCCGTTTATTTTGAACAGTAATTGTCACGTCTAACGGCTTGCGTAGTCGAGAAAACTTCATGAGCCCTCAGGCAGGATTCGAACTTGCATCCCTCGTTGCAGGGGGAAGCATGATCTGAGCGGGTTTCATTATAATCAATAAGGTTCTAGTTTGCATTTAAAGCACATTCACTCGTTCGGATTTTTCTCGGAGCGTATATCTGCTCAGTCTCCTGCCCAATATGTAATGCAATTTTCTAATGAATAAATGACCATATTTTTCAATATGGATTTAATAGTTTATAGCTAATAATAAAAATATGCCGGATTAAGAAATACAATATATCCTTTGAGAGGAGGCTGGGGCCATTACTTTGCGCCTGAGGCATGCCTAAAACGTGGAAGAGCTTGACCTTGTGCCACATTCTGTAACCACGTCCGCCGGGATAAAAACGGCCATAACCATGGGCATTTTGAATTTAATACAAGTTCAATCAACGAAAGTCTAGACTCCTCAGTCAGTAATTCCCTTTCTGGCGGGGTCTGTGATCATTACCCGGGGCCTGCGGAGTACCCAAAATGGAAAGTTACGAAGCCGTGTGAGCAGTTTTTGTACAGCTTTCCGGAAATCTGACACTGCATTCCGAACTTGTATCCCATTCTCTCACAACGTGGATGCGCATATAAATTTCTACTTTCCTTGCACTAACCAGGGTAGATTGAAATTAATGTTACATCATGGCACACGGTGTCATCCCCCTTACTACTTTCCTGTTCTTTGACACAAATGATCATCTTATCTTCTTTAGTTTCTAAGTATCTGTGAAGGATTATTATTATTTTTATTTCCTTTGATTTCTGGCGTTTACACATTTCTTTCCGGGGCCGGCCTAAAGACCAAAGTTTAGAGATGGCACCATGACACTTTCCACTGAAAAAAAAAAGTACATCGATAATGCCCTTCGTAAAGTGTGGGCTGTACTTGTGAGAACAATTTTTGTATCACTTTGAGGCATGGGTTTCCAGGAATCCCTTCAATTAGGCTACTGGAATCTTTTTCCAACCAATCCTAGGCTTCCAACTACAACAGGGATTGTTGATATTCTTATATGCCACATTACTGAGATTTCTATTTCAAGGTCCTTGCATTTTGACAGCTTTTTGAATATCTTCAAATATACATTGCAGTCTGCAGTGACTGCCATATCAATAAGGAGGCACTTTTTTTGTTTGTAGTCTGTAATAATAATGTCTGGGCGGTTGGCTTTGAATGTTCTGTCAGTGTGTAGTCCCATAGAATTGTAACAGGTCCTATCTCCGTAACCGGGTCTGGGTGGTGTTCATACCAGTTTCTTTCAGTTTCCTTCCCGTACAAGTTGCAAATTTTCCAGTGCAGATATTGGCCCACTATGTCTTGCCGGGTTTTATATTCAGTGGGTGCCAATATTGTGCAACCTGATTCAAGATGATCAATCGTTTCTGGATATTTATCACAGAATCTGCATTTAGGGCTAACACAGTATTTAAGTATATGTGCTTGATAATTCCTAGTTAACAAGCATTGGTCCATTGAAGCAAGGATAGAACCTTTAGTTTCAGCTTTCATCCCTGAACTACGTAGCCACTGATGGGTACGGGTTTTGTCTACGTCAGCTTGGTTGGCATGGGCAGAGTATTGAACATGAAGCGGTTTATCTTGACATTGTTTCTGAATCTGGTCGGTTGCATTTGTCTTTGCTTTCTTTTTTTTAAGTATTTTGCACCTTCAGCCGGTGTACTGTGCTTCACTTGTGTTTCTGCGCCCATTTGAAACTCCATTTTAAATTTGTTGGCTTCCTTTATGACGGAGTAAAGACGCTTACTACTTTCATGTTCCTTGACACATACCATCATCCAGTCTTCTGTAGTTTCCAAGTATCATTGGAGGCCAATCGTTGTAGTTTTGTAGGACAGTTCTGGTCGAACTAATCCTCTGCCTACTTCGAATCTGTGCACATACAGTCGATCAACATCAGCTTTGGGATGATGCATGCGGTAGCAAGTGATAAGCTTTCTCGTTTTGGCGTCCATTCACTTAATTTCAGCTATGGTCCAGTTAAGGACATTAAAGCTGTATTGCACCACAGGTACAGCCAATGTGTTTATGGCTGATATCCTGTTTTTTGAGTTTAGCTCAATATTTAGTACCATTATTATTATTATTATTATTATTATTATTATTTCCGTTCTAAATACATTTTGTTGTATGAGTTTTTGAGAATTTTGTTTGGACGAGGTCCCTCGTTCGTAGTGGAAGAATTATCCAATATATTCGTTGCATCTTTGATGTATTTTTCTTTCTATAAAATAATTCTCCCGCCCGTGGATTTTATACATCCTGTTCATGAGCATGTCTTTGCTCCATATCTGCTTTATCTTTTATACTTGTTTAGCCATTCCTCTCTTGCCTTCCTGCATATGTTTTGGATTTCTTTTTGCAATATCGTATATTCTGTTTCATACTTTGGCATTGTTTGCTGTCTCCCTTTTATCTTGTCACGAATTTTATCTGTCATCCATTCCTTTTCACCTTGTCTAGTTTTCTCTTTGAGGATATGGTTTGCCTATGTAATAAAAGCTTCTCTTAATTTGTCTCAGTTCGAACTTCCTTTTAGTTCTTTGTATCTAATTTTAACGCCGTCACCGTATTTCTCATTCCTATTAGAGTCATTCAGTCTGTCCTATTGCATTTTGAATGCTGCCTTGACCCTCTTCGATTTCTGTAGTTTCACTTTAAGTTTACATATCACTGGAACTTGGTTGCTCTCTCAGTTGGCACTGGATATGTTTTACAGTATAAAAACTGCATCCCTGAATCTGTTATTGAACGTTATGCGATCGATTTGTTTCTTAGTTCCTCCTGCTAGGTTTCTCAGTGTTCATAAACAACTTGAGTGTTCTTAATCCAGGTGTTGTTTACTAACTGAATGTTCGCTGGACATCCTGCGCTCAATTTTCCCCGTGTTCATTCCAAGTTCCTCGTTCGAATTTGCCGACTCTTTCATCATCTCTCTCTTTCCCTGTTTGGCATTCAGGTCTCCTATGATAATTGTAATCTCCTGCATTGTGTATTAAGTCTTTTATTGTCTAGCACGCATATTATTATTAAATCATCAATTTATTGATTTTCATTCCCCTGCCCTGGACTTTTGGGTCAATACTGCGCTCACATATTACTAATCCTTTATTCAAATCCATATTAATATCTTGGCGTGCAATGGTGCCCAGTAGCTTCTTGTCAACACTCTTTCGCATGGCGTAAACTCCTGTTACACAGCCGATGTGACACTGCACTCTTGCTTGATGACAGCGTTTAACTGAGGGAGAGGGTTTGCTAAGACACGCAAAACAGCCACGCAAAGCGGTCACGCCTTTTTACATAAACCAACATGGCGTTCGACAGGAAAATAGAAACAACAGGACAATGTCTTTATTATTTTCTTTGCTGGGGGAAGGAGTAAGTAGTCATTCCATACTGTACATCCTGTTTCTTTTATATCTGTTCAAATCTCAGTTTCTTGAATTTAGGTAAAAGTAGGAACATGTCTAAACACATGTGTCAAGTTTGATCAAGACAACTGTATCATCTAATTACAGGAAACTTGTTCTGCTAGGATAGCCTGAAAGTAATTACGTATTACACAGCTATGAAAAATAAATCAACCAACTAAGGCAAATCCAAAAGTGAATGGCATGAATCTAAGTCCTGAATTTCTTTGTCAGCTTTTCTAGTCGATAGTGTGTCACTTATAGTGGTTCTTGGAGTTTAACCCCTTGGCGTCTTATATATTTAAAGCGTAAATTATTCGCCGTTGTTTATTGTATCATGTAAATTCATGTGAGGAATATTCTGACACCGTGAAAACTATGGCATATCAGACGTGGTTTAAAGGTTTTTAAAGCGGCTATTGGAACCTATGAGAAAAAAATGACGAAGACGACTAGCCACTATGAATGAAGAACTGATAAAAAAAGACAACTGAAATGGATACACGACAAAACACCAGAAATATGGCGAAAAAAATTATTCTGCTATGTTAAACAATCGACAATATCTCAAACAAATTGAGAAAACTTGAAAATAGAAAATTTGTGTTCTTGAAGCGCTTTCACATGAAAAGCAAACACAACGTTGCACAAACTGCAGCATATCGTTTTTTTTGTTTTTGTTATTAACTAAAAATCCCAACCTGGAATTTCTTTTTAACCCATTGTTACCATTGTAATTTATTTATTTTATTTTATTTTTTTATTCGTAAACAGTTTTAAACGTTTCATTATATTTATAAGCACCCCCGGCTTAATTCGCAGTAACTTATTTATTAATTTTAATGGCCGTATTTTTTTTTAATATCTGTAAATAGTAATTATAAGCTGGTGAAATGAAACTTGATAGGAAGTGGGTAAAAACGGAAAATATAATTACCTTCTAAGTATCCGATGAAGGGGTGTCCACTGAAAAAATGAAAAAATAAAAAAAATCATCCGTAAACGGCTTAAATAGATTTTGCACCGTTGCGATTGGCTGTTGGTCAATCTCCAATCAAATGTGTGATAACGGGGTATATTTATAGAAGTCAGTGTCTACAAACATTCTTTTAGAGGGAGTTTCAGAGTCTGATCAGCTCTGAGGGGGTCGATTTGGTGAGGTCAGTATGATGTTTGAAAGACCCGAAACTGCCCAATGATCCATCTCCAGAACATCACTGACGACGCCCTCTATCGCTAAAAGAGCGTATATTCAAAGCAGTTACAAGTGGCAAAAATGGGTTTGGAATGTCGACAGAAGATGAAAAAGAACCGGGTGTAACAACAAAATTGTCCAAATCGTCTAACTGCAAATATATCCAATTGTTAGATTAAACTATGCACCGTGGTATCTTAGAAATGATGAAAGATATCTTACTCTAATTCTCAGAGGTTTTTATAACACTACTGGACACTACTTTGAATAATACGTATGTATAATTATTCTCCAAACTTAACAGATAGATCGTGATGAGTACGATAGTAAACGAAAATGAAATGTTCACCATAAATTAATCAATATCTAAGAATCGTTAGCTAAGGGATTATTTAAATAAGATTATTCTCTCCTTCTCTAAACTTTTAACTTTTTGTCCTGGATTAACAAAGTGTCTGACAAGTTTCATGTACGATTTCATTTTCAAGTCTTTTTATTGCTCTTGGACTGTCAAAACTCTCTCACTGACACAGGTCTTATGAATGGAGTTGGATATTTTTTAATCAGCTGTTTAGATCTAACTTAAAATGATGATCACTCTTTCTGTTGTGAGATGTTGATCCAGGTTTCCTCTCTACTGTTCCCTCTTTTTAAAACTAATACCCTGTTCTCTTGATGGTTCTTGAATGGAATTTGAAGAGGGAAGCCGGAATATGATTGCGGGTACCATTACTGAATGCCTGAATGTTCTTTTTCCTCTCACCATTGCTCAGTTGAGAAAATGCGGGTCTGACACAAAACGATTTTAACCTGTTCATTTTAGCTGAATAACTCGACGGGTTTTTCACTGATTCTTAAAACAAATAGTGGCAAGATGGCTAAATATTTCATCTGAAAACATGGAAAAAGAAACGCAATTAGTTTAGTGGTTCTTTAGATATTAAAGATTATTTGGAATAAATAATAATGCTGTTATGTTATTATACAAATATGTGAAAGCAGTATCAACACCAAAACTAAAATTCCATCCACAGATGTTCCTTTTTTTATAGTGATTTTCCAAGAGTAGATTAGATGTGGCACAAGGCCAAAGAAAGGGGGAACCCAGTGAGGATCTAACTCGCTAATCAATCGTAATTGTTCAAAGGAGTCAAACTTGTAAACCATTACACCGCCTCAAGGTGCCCTTGTTCCTTTTTTATATTTGTGGAATATATAAACGTTTTGTCCATTACGAGCTGTTTGAAGGAACATCACTGCAGGCATTTTTGTCAGTAACTTGACCGTTTAAACGAAGCAGTACTTGAAAACCATGGTGAATGAGAAAAAATCTTATTCTTTATCACGCCAATGCAAGATAAATCCTAGAAAAAAATATGATCCTTAGAAAGATAATACAAACCACAATGTCCATACTCTCTAGATTAGGCACTTTCAGATACTCATTAGAAAAAAAACATACATGATCGTTAGAATGGTTGTCCGTAACACATTTTCCATACTCGGCAAATTAGGCACCTACAGATTCTCATTAGATCATAGCGAAACAAAGAAAACTTGGAAAATATTTATAAACGCTTTTTTTTTCCGGGGGAAAGCCAGCTATCTTTAAATATGGAACTGAAAAATTTCTCTTTCCTTTGAGCTGCCCTGCTTCAAAATGAAAGTTATTACATTTCTTTATAAATATATTGAAATATATATAAAATACTTCCTGGGTAAAAAAACAAAAACAAAAAAACCCAACAAAAAACAACCGCTCACAACTTCTTAATATTAATATTAATCATGTTCTAAAGTGAGATATAGCCCTCTGTTTTGAATGTGAGAACCATATTAGAACTATAAAATGTTTATAAATATTGTTGATGAAGTTGATATTTGGATGATATTGTATAATATTCATGGTGCTAATTGGACGTCTAGTGACGACGGTCTTTTGTGAACTGTGAATAATTCCTGTAAAACTTTCAGCAAACAATAGTCCTACCAGTTAATATAGAGCAGGTGTGGCAATGATTCGCAAGAATATTTCATTTGTTTGAGAAGTTAATTACACGTAAGAGAAAAACAACCATGTTCAGATTGTTCGTAAGAAAACATGAATTCTTATTGGAAGATTTTAATGATGGACACCCGCGACGCTTGTTTGACTTGTAATGGATTGAGCATAAGTTCTCGGAATCTCAGTCATTTAATGAAACACTGACACATTAGATATTTGTTCTTCAAGCAATAAAGTAATCGTATACTAGAGAATCTATGTTTAGAAGTTTTCTTCAAAAATGACAACGAGCTGTCCATTAA
>CAHIKZ030001746.1:2047500-2250000 GCA_903632075.3 Acanthosepion pharaonis | reverse complement strand
GATCTTTGGATTATTTGCTCAAGGCCCTTTTTCACTAGTGATCTTAGGAAGCAGCTGTATACAGCTGACAATTTAGTTATTTCTGAAAGGGATTGACGCCATGAATTGTATCCATATAAAAGATTCGATCTGACAAGGTTATTTAAGAACATGAATCGAGTTTTAGGGTTGACATTTTGGTTTTGTAGCAGTTTGCGGTGTTGTCCGAAACTAACTCTGGCGCAACATTGTTAATTTATTGTTCACCTATACTTAATTTGTTATAGCTGATGATTACGCCGAGGTATAAAAAGTGTTCATTATTTACTAATTCTATATCTTGTATTTTTCAAGAGGGATTCATTGCAGTGTAGGCTAGAGTTTCTAGCCTTGGGTCTATGAAATGGATTACTCAGTATTCAAAACCATGAAGATTTCAAAGAGAAAATATTCTGCTATATTTACCAAGAAATCATATCAATTTACAAACAATAAAGTTCAATGAATAGGTGGACATTAATATTCGCTTACAATTTGGTAAAGTGACGTGAAATTTTAATAAAAATGATTACGGAAGTTTGACTGAAAAAAAGATTTGTTTAACTATATGGAATTACATTATTAAGTTAGGCGAATCGATTATAGCGAGTGATCGCTTCTTGAAATACAAGATTATCTAAGTCCTTTGTCTAGGTGGGGGTCTTCTCCCAGAGAGAACATCATTCCTTAAAGATTCTGAGTCAACATCAATTCCCTGTTTTTGACATGTCACGAAAGTTAAGTGTTGTCTGAACAGGGAAATTTCTGGAACGTTCTGTATGAACATGTGAGTGGCCCTATTCGTACACTTTTGCCCAAGAAGTACCGTGAAGTTACATCTAGGTGTTCTTTGCAAGAGAGAAAAGGGCCAGACAGAAAAGCATACTCTGAAACCAGGGCTATAACTAAAATTATGTCTCAAAGTCAACAAAACATAATATATATATATATATATATATATATATATATATATATATATATATATATATATATAGATAGATAGATAGATAGATTGATAGATAGATAGATAGATAGATAGATAACTAATATTAGTGGTCAATATACACATACAAGCACACACACACACACACACATATATATATATACAGACAAATATATATATATAACAGTTTCTTTCCTATTTTCTATATATTTTCACACACATACACACACACACACACACACACACACACACATATATATATATATATATATATATATATATATATATATATATATATATATATATATACATTTCTAGAGGATAGAATCCTGGTAGAACAGAGTAAGAATATAATAAAAGGCTCAAACACTGATATTCCATGGTTACCCCTTTCTAGAGTTTTAATTTCCTTCTCACACTTGTCTCCCACTCTTACACATACACTCTCACTAAAATTTTATTTTTTATACCCAGGAGTTATATTTTCCGATTTCTTTTTGAATTTGTATATCTGATGAATTGGGTCGTGATTACGGTTCCACTGTAATAAATTATAACCATGGAATATTAGTGTTTGAGCCTTTTCATTATATATATATATATATATATATATATATATATATATATATATATATATATATATATATATATATATATATATATATATATTATTCTTTATTCTTTAGGTTGCACAAGTGAGAATTTTTTTTTATTTTAAACCAGAGACTACAATGATTAAATAAAGAAATGCCTGGAATACAGTTTCGGTACCTACAGAATTTTTCTTTGTTTCTTTTCGTCTCTCATTTCAGTTCCGATTTTTTATTCTACCCAAATCAGTTCACATTTTTTTTCTCCTCTCAGATTCCTCCAGGTCAGAATCATGGACGAGATGACATTCTTAATTTGCCCTCCCACTGAAACGTGAAGACAGCGACCGACATGATTTTATAACCAACAATTTACCTTGTAATTGAGATATTTCGTTCTAAAAGCTGTATATTCATGTGAATTTTTATGAAATTGTATAGAACATGTAATGAAAACAGCCGAAACTTTAAGGTTGTAATGAAGCTCTATTGAAAACAATTCAACCAATGCTTATACTCGAGGGTTCGACGGCCACGTTTTATAGTATGGCAGTTCAAAGGGAAGATAACTGTGGTTGACTTCACCACATACAACATGAGAAATACAAGCACCGTTTTAGTCTGTTGAACCCTATACACACGCAATTTAATAAAAGTTAGTCGCATATAATGTGAAGTCAGTTTTTCTGACACAATTATAGTTTGCTGATTTAGCGTCATACTAAAAGTACACGATACTATTGACAAAAAAAAAAAAAAAAAAAACAACAACAAAAAACTTTGTTTAGAAAATCATAGTTTTGGTTATATATAAATTTCAGACAAATCTTGACAAAATGTCTGCAAATTCGATTTTGCAAAATAACTTTGTTAAACGTATCTTTGTTTTTAGTTTATATGAAAATAACGGATATATGCGCTCTTCTTTTTGGTTTTAACAATTTTTTCCAATTGTTTTTTTTTTTTAAAAACAAAGCTGATTTAAACTTCTAAAATATTTCCAGAAATGATAATGAAAAAGGGTGAGAGATTAACAAAGATATCTGGTTTTAGATGAAGCTATATCAACCATTATTTAATTTGACTATTTTTTTCATATCTAATACCTATTAGCTTTTTTTTTATCGCAGCTTACTCCAGCTGACTGTCTACCGCAGTTTATAAAGAGAGCGAATCAGAAATAATAAAACCTCCCCAGTGAGAATCAAGCCCACATCGATTTGTATTGGAGAAAACTGCTTAAACTTAGTCATTTCATACCGTCTGAGGTAGAAGTGATTGAATTACTAGAAAAAGTTCAAATCTAATTTTGAAAATTCAATCACATTTATTCCTCGACCACTTCCGGCGCCATAATTCTTATTGTTCTTGCGTTCTTAGTCTTACTAGCAACGATATTATTAAATATAATTAACAAAGTATAAGCTTTCTGATAATACGGATCTGCTACTATTTCAGATCTGCACTTTGCTCACTGCTGTAGATAGACGGTTGTCTTATAAGTGCAATATAATAACACGAAAATAGTAGTAGTGGTAGTATTAGTAATAATAATAATAATAATAATAATAATAATTATTATTATTATTATTATTATTATTTTATTTTATTTTATTTTTTTTATTTTTTATGGGAGTGTACAATGCACAGAGACAGAAAAATAAAAGCTAGTCGCCCAGACCTCGTTATCAGAAACCACAAAAACAGAATGTCTTTTCTTATTAACATTGCAGATCCTGTAGACTGTAATGTATGTTTGAAAATCTTCAAAGTTTCGAAATACAAATTTCTTGAACTAGAAATCTAATAAATGTAGCACATGAAAACATCAATAATTCAACTTTTAGTTGGAGCCCTCGAAATGATTGGGGAAATTGAAGGGGTTCCTGGCCAACCATTCCTTAAAGAAATACAAAAGATTGTACAGCTTGCACATTATCGATGTGAAATTTGATCTTAGAGTTCTTGTGCTTATTTTAATAAATAAAACGATCAATGGAAAAGTCATGAAGGCGTTTCTGACGTTAGGTCTCTGTTTGGGACCCGGAAGGTTATATGTATAGAACAGGCACCCAAGGAAATAATAATAATAATAATAATAATAATAATAATAATAATAAATTACTAGACAAAAACATTTCACATCGTATGTTATATGTATATATATGTGTGTGTGTGTGTGTGTGTGTGTGTACATACAGACACACAGACAAACACACACAGACAGACACACACACACACACATATATATATATATATATATATATATATATATATATATATATATATATATGTGTGTGTGTGTGTGTGCATTTTCCTCTCATTTTTTTTTCTTTATTTTATTAAATGCTTTTAGTTAACCATACATTTCCAAATTTTTATCTATATTTTGATGTTTCATGTTTTCTTTTCATTTCATCTCATTTAATAGAACTTTTTTTATTATATATTCCCCGTTTCTCCTTTTTTTTTCATTTTTTCTTTCTTTCCCTGTCTCTTTCTTAGTTTACATAACAGCGTATTTTAACCATAACTCTGTCTTTCAACACCCGACCATATTGTCGGCCATTTTTGATACAACTTGATACATGAGAGATGTAATTCCTATCCCCAACCTAAAACTCGCTTCATCAATGTTTACAATCTCACTACCCCACCCGCGACACAAGCTATTAAGAAGTGGCCTGCCTAACACTTTTACAACGATCAAAATTTCAGATTGAATTTTATTTTCATAAAACTTTCACACATAGAGCTGTTTTTTGTTAATAATACGATATCCACTGGAAAATACACCATCTACAAAAATGTCTGCCGTTGGGTAATTCCATTTGTACCTTGTACCCTTGATGAAGGACACAGGAGTGTCCGAAATTCCGAACATAAAACTTTCATAGCGTGCTTTATTTCTGTCATATGGTTAATGTTCAATAAATGTTTACCCTAATGATTTTATTGGTGACCTTTGGTTTGTCCTTGTTTTTATTAACCAACCTAAGAAATTATATATATATATATATATATATATATATATATATATATATATATATATAATATATAGGATTGGTGTATACGGAATAAATCCCAATAATCAACAAATACAATTCTTAAAAGAGTGCTCAATACAGTGTTGAGCAAATATAATCATTTATTCGAAAAATATAACAAAAAAATGTTATAAAATCACTACAAAAGTAGCAATTTTGTTTCAACACTTCTGGTTTCTTATGAAGATTTAACACTATCACTTGATAAGACACCAAATGTGTTGAAATAAAATAATATCTTTGTAGTGATCTTATAATATATTTATGTTATACTTTTCGAATAAATTATATATATATATATATATATATATATATATATATATATATATATATATATATAACTATTTGTCTGTTAGTAATGTATCATGTACTTCGTAAAATATTATCTGTAAAATATTCAGTCCTCAGTGTCCTCAAAATCCGTTAGGAGAAAGACATCTCGATCCTGTCTAGCTTTTTATAACTAGCATTCTCCGAAATTTCTTACATAAAAATATTTAAATATTTTTATATGAAATAGCATTTCTGTAGAGTTTATGACGCCTATGATATTATTTATGGTAGATTCATAGATTCACTTGTTCGTGTTGGTAAACAGTGTAGGAGAAGGATAACACTAAATTCAAAAAAACCGTGTGTAGCCCTGGTGTAGCACACACTACTACCTCTCTGTAGTTATTATGCAAATCAGATTAACCTGGATAGCTAAAAAGTTCTGAACTAATATTTGTCCAATTTACACTCGTCCCTTTCCACCATTAGTAAAATATTTGACTAATTCTTCTGCCATTTTTAATGGTTAGAGTTTTAGTTATTGGGAATTTACAATAATTGATTAACTGAAGTTATTATGCAAATTAAATTAGTATTAGATTAAGACCTCTGAAATCTAGCAAAAATCTTTTTTCTTTTGTGTCCATATGTTGAAACATGGACAAATGGAAGGATCTAACAAAAACAGAAAATAACAATGTTATTGAGTGAGTGAATGTTCACATTGGCAATACCAAAGGAGCTTTACAGATATCATCAAACAATGACATAAAATGTTAAGAACTCGAAGCACAGGAAAAGGCTTTAAAAACTTGCTTCCTCGAGAAGAATATAATCTAAAGCGAAACAGCCACTTTTGACCAGCTCTCAGTTCCTTGAAAAGATTGGAATTTCGAAAGTCAAGATGGACAAAAGTTGTAGAATATTTTGTGAATTAGGATCTGTCAGCAAATTTCTCAGGCAACCTCCTCTCACTGAAGAAAATATTTTAAAGCGTCAATATTGGGCCAAGAATTACATGAAAATTGACTTTTCTAAAGTAATTTTCACGGAAGAAATGGCATCTGATGAACCTGATGGATGAGACAACGGATGGATTTTATCCAATTCAGACGTTCATGTGGATAAAAAAAAGTCAACAAGTAGGCGGTAGTATTAAGTTTTGGGCTGGAATTGTCTACTAAATCATTATTAGACCATTCAAAGTCAATGAAGGTGATAACTATTGCGATTTTATGAACAAGATTTTCTTTGCATAGTACGGGTTCCAGTCTCACAGCTTCAAAATGAAAATGTATTGATGCACAAGAATACTCCTTCTCACGTATCTAAGTTTACCTTGGAGCATAAACGATTTATAGCAGAGAAGATAATGGAATGGCCACCATCAAGTTCTGACATGAATCCGATCGAAAATCTATGGTCAATTGAGAAAAGTCGGAAATTGAACCTGCTGAAGTAAAAAAAATCACAAAATCAATGGATAATAAATTAGTGGATGTTATTGATAATAAGGGTCACTATATTAAATATGAAAAGATTCAAAGGCTTATCATGTGTTTGCTATTTGTTCTATTATAGGTGTTGATCAATTTATGATTATTTTGTTACCTTTTTATTGAAGGAAAATATGCTTATTTGGTTTTGCTTAATACTTCAGACGGCAGAATACATCGAATAACTTCAATCAATGAAACATATCGATAAGACCTAAAATTTTAACTCAGGCTTTATTTTGACTTCTTAATTGATTGTTTAAAATTTCCGAATTTTTTTTTTCAAACCAAATTTGAGTTATTGAATTTATATGATTTGATTAATAACATTAGATAGGATGCATGTAGAAATCGACAAGACCATGGAGTACACAATTATTTTATAATCCCGACCGCGGTTAACCTATGACTGCATCGATGAATTATTATTATTATTATTATTATTATTATTATTATTATTATTATTAAAATGGCCGTGTCTAAATGCAGCCTTCTTGCAATTTCTATTTGCACGTCCTTATATTTTGAACGTTTGTTAAATGATTTTACCGAGATATTTTACCAGTTGGTTTGATTTGCCTTGTTTTGTTTTACGGCATATAACCCCCAATGGGTTATTTAGTGCCGACAAGATTTTTATTGCTGGTAATTTCTTTTTCAAAAATGAATTATTTGCTGGCAATAGTTTTTTTCTTCCAAAAATTTATTGCTGGTAATATTATTCTTTTTCAAAAATATACTGCTGGTGATAATGTATTGCTGGTAAGAATTTTTCCAAAAAATGTATTGCTGGTATTAAAACATATTTTTATAGTTTCATAGTGTTTTGACCCTTTTTTCATGGTTAACTATTTGTCTATTGCTGGGAACCAGAATGTTGCTACCACCCCGGGTCAGAGTGGACCTGGGAAGACCAGCAATTAAGAGGTGGTTCTACGCTCCTCAAGACCACCTGAGCAAAGACCTAGATGCCGGATGCAGTTTATCGTCTTAACCTGGATGCTTTACCTGTTTGGTCAGCCATAAAATAACACTAATGCTTATTAAAGCCTCTTAATATGATATCTTGTCTAATGCCCTTTTTTTTAGTGCGCTCGTTAGGTCTAATGTTTTAAATTCAACACCACTTTAATTTACCCTTTTCGCGTTCATTGTAATTTGTGTCCGTACCAATGTTCTGCGTAGGATAGTGTTATAACCTTGGTATGTCTTAAATGCAGGTATTTCTCGACACTAACATATCTACGAGAGGTATTTAAAAGGTTTGTGAAAAAAGCATATCATGAAAATATCTATGCAAATAACTTCATATTTCTTTGCAGTGAAGTAAACCTGGATTTATGTGTTTTGACCTGTACGAAGTGTTTCGATGTAATTATATGCCAATTTAAAAAAAAAAAAAAAAACAAACCCTTGAACCAGGACATAATATCAAATTCATGGTAAAACTGGGCTAGAAAACAGTGGGCATTATTGTAACTTTGAAAAATGGCTAAAGATAAAATTCTCTTAAAATTCATTAATTTACAAAATAACTCATGTAAAGAAATAAACGGCAAATTCTGTCTGTCCGTTCATGAGTTTTGAAACCACTCAAACACGAGCCACACATGCTCTATATAGATATATCATAAATTTTGGGAATCAACTTGACCCTGAGATAGAAAATCTGCACTTCATCTGGTGCTTGAACATCCAGTATTGAGATTTGTGTTTGGATGGTGCGGGAATTGTTAAAAATTCAAGTCTTGTTTTATCTTGTAAATAAACAAACGAAAAAATTGTCTGTCCGTTCATGTGCCTAAAAACCCTCTTACTCTGGCCACACTTGCTCTACATAGACATATTATAACCTTTTGGATCAGCATCACCCCAGGATTGAAAATCTGCCCTTCATCTTGTGCTCGAACATCAGTCATTGGGATTAGTATCCGGATGAGTAGGAAACTTAAAAATTCAAATTTATAATAACCGAAAAAAGTTTTTAATTTATATTGAGTTTAAAGTCATGCAAAAAATTTTTGAATTTAATTTTTTTGTTTTGATTTTTGTTGAAACTGTCGCCAAATCTTTGTGAATTGAGGAAATCAATTTTATTTCTTCGAAATGCCAGGAATCAGAGATAAAATGATAGATTTTGAGACATGAGATTTTGAAGTTCCGCAGTGCTGTTAACTTGAAGATTTCAACTCAATTTAAGTTTCACGGAGTTTGTGATTTGAAGAACTCAATTTTCAGCACGAATTGGAATTAGGGTACAAAACGGACTTTCGTCCCAAATTGCTTTTGTGGCCAGAATTTGATTTATAGCCCAACTTAGAGTTAAAGTGAGGTTTTAAAGTTCCATGCTGTGAATTGGTGAATTCAAAGATATTTCTTCAACCGAAGTTCTCTCTCTCTCTCTTTATTTTTTGGCGGAAGCTCAAATTAAGCCTATTTTTATTTTTATTATTATTATCATTATTATTATTATTATTATTATGAAAGTGACCGTGTCTAAATTTAATTAATTTAAATTAGATTAATTTGAGCCTTCACACGGCGAACAGATCAAGAGAACATCAAGATCAGTTTCTAAGGTGAAAATAGATATTTAATTGCGAATAATAGCAGAAATAATCGGTAACAGCTTCAACAACTGGGTTCGTTCAACCCCACCAATTACATCTGAAAATTATTTAGTTATTTTTTTTCGTTGTGTACAAAAACTGTTTTCTCCAACTCAGCAACATACAATACATTATAAATATGATAAAAAATACTGGAGATGAAGGCTGAATCCCATGATGTTCCTAAAGAAAAAGAAAAATCAGTTAAAAAACTATATGATTTTTTGATAGATTTGTTTTTCTAAGGTTTATCAACGTCAAGGTTATGTAACGCCAGAAATATTCAGTATTGTAAGATTTTTTTGGAGATAATTATTATTTGCTGATTTTCAAGTTCTGTTTTAATCCATAGCTGAGAGAGAAGAAATGTGTACCTAGCTTCTCCAATGGTATTCGCGTGTAAGTGAAAGTAAGGAACCCAACTGGAAATGCAAATGGGCTCTCCATTTTTCAATTTCCTTTATCAATTACATCTCAGGCATCCAACCTTACAATACCTGGTATTCTCAAGCGCTCACTAATCTAGATAATAACCAAACTCGATGTTGCCTCACGAACTGGAACCTCTGTTTCAACATGATATGACCATAAGCTATTGAAAGCTATGTATATACTTAAAGGTGATAAGGATCCAGTCAAAGTAAAAGGAATCCAGCCAGAAGGAAATTTGCTTGGAGACTTTCTTTCATGTGATAAAAGAGAGTCTGCTTAACATGAAAATGTTAGGAAGAAACTGGAAATAAATTTATCAAGACTCAGCGTATAATGCTACATCAGATAATGTTTTCTATCATGATAATACCTCTGCTTATTCCTCTTATTAAATAAAGGGAACATTGGAAGGATTTCGAGGGTAATAACAATGGTAAGTGTAGATGTTTCCTTAGGAAATGTTTCGACAAATATAGCAGATAGTGTAGATAGATCTCAAAGTAGAACGAGATATTGGTGATAGTAATATTAGCAGTTTCCTTATCAGGAAACTCGGCTTTCATTGACCGAGTAGCCAGTGCTACAGTCGGTTAAGATTTATGAAACATTTCCCTTAAATTTATTTATTAGGAAAATAAGTTTCTCATGTCCAGTAACTGTTATTGCTCTTTCCCGTACTTACGAGGATTCCTTCTTTGCCTTTTGCTTGTGTTAGTGTAGAATATCAATATCTTGATATTATCAACATTTAGTCAGTTACGTGCCATGCGTGATACACGCTTAGGTGATCATGTAAATTTCGATAAATGACTGACGAAGCAGATATTTTTCCTCCAGTAAGTTGTAATTATTTTCTGCGGTAGAACACGGTCTGTCCTACTATTTACCCATATCTAGGGGAGAAAAAGAGGATTCATATCTTTCCCAAGCGTATTAACACGTAAGTGAATGTAATGGATTTGACAGGAATCCGAACTTATCTCTCCGATTCCTCAATCCAATGCCGACAAAATTTCCTTTTTTTTTTCAAAAATGTATCGCTGGTAATTTTTTCAGAACTGTATAGCTGGTAATATTTTTTTTTAAAATGTATAGTTTGGTTTGATTTGTTTTGTGGCATACTACTCAATTGGTTAGTTAATATTTACAAGATTCTTATTTCTAGTAATATTTTATTTTTCCAAATATTTATTGCTGATACTAATTTTTTAAAAATTATTTCTGGTATTAAAATCGATTTTTACACTTTCATAGTTATTTAAGTCAGGTTTTGGGGGGTCAACTATTTGCCCATAGCTATGACCCTAATAGGTGCTAACGCCCCGGGTCAGGGTGGACCTGGGAACACTAGCAATTAAGAGGTGGTTCCACGCTTTCAAAACCTGATCAGAGGCCTTGTTGTTGGACGTAGTTTATCGTCTTACCCAGGACGTGGATGAAGTATATTGTCATAAACGGGACGGGATATGGTTTCGGGGACAGTTTTTGTGAATCTGTAAGTCCACGAGGTTCGAAGAATAATGGCTTCTGAAGAAAAGTACACGTTTCATTTGCTTTAAGACAGGTTTACCCTGCCGACTATACAAAGCAGTTGCGGACATTCGACAATTTCGGTATTTCTAGACGTGTATAGGATCATGCATGGCATCCATATTAAAATCTCACTCTAACGAGACTATTTAAGAACATTACTTAAATTTTTATGTTAATGTTTTGCTTTTGGACAGCTATCGGTTTTAGATGAATCTACTCCGAACACAGCTTTTTCTAAGTTCAAATTCCTTATCATCTTTACCAAATTTGATCAAATCGATCCATACACCGAATTATTTGAAATGTTTAATACTAGCTAATTCTATAATCTGTAAAAGGGGAAGAAATAAACCTTCATCATTTTGAGTTCATAAATGGAGGCAAAGTATTACGAGACAGAAGGATTACTTTGGTAACAATGAAAAAAATACTGAGTTGTTACGTGACATCTGTCCTCCTTTACAGAAGCCAATTTTGGACGGTCTCCTCAAAGATGAAAGAGAGACTCGAGGTGGCGGAGGTATCGTTCTACAGAACGATGGTAAGGATATCATGGACCGAGCATGTGAGCAACATTAAGATTTTGGAGAGGATGCAAACAAGGAGGAAGCTTATACTTAACATCAGGAAGAGGTAACTGAAGTTTCTGGGAGACGTAATGAGAAAGAGGGATTGGTGAATCTGATACTCACAGGTCGATCAAAGGAAAAGAGACAAAGGAAGAAACGGATGACATACCTAGCGGGCATAAGTAAGTGGATGACAGAACATGGTTGAAGTAGAAAAGGGGAAAACTTGTTGAGAGCTACAAGTGATAGGGGGAAGTGGTTAGCCATGATCGCCTACGTCGTAAAGAAACAAGGCAGATAAAAAGAAAAGAATGTTTTTATGACATGGGTATAATCACAGCTCTCTTAGTTCCTCCGGGAAATTTAAAATGGCTGATGTGATATCTTAACGAAATTTTTCGAGGTTGATGATGTTTACATGGCAATTGCTCTTGGGAAATTTATCAATATATCTCTTTTTCTCTCAGCTATGTTTTAAATTGTAAGACTTGCTTAATGAAAAAAGACATCTCCCAAAACTTTATTAATGTAATATGTACTCGCAAAAGAAAAGAGGAATTATTCTTACAATGCAAAATATGTTCGGCTTTAAATAACTGACGATGGTTTGATAAGCCGTGAAAAACACAAATCTCTCAGTCGAGGTGACAAATAAAGTTTATACTTCAAGGATTTGCTTCGAATTCTATTTTCCCGCTTATATTTTCAATGAGCTTCATACATTTAAATTCATAGAAATTTAGATAATGCTATGGATAGGGACTGATAGCATCTTATTTGTAGACAAAAACTCATTGATTTGGAAATGTTTGAAAAATTCAAATAATTGCCCAACTTTAATGAAATTTCCAGGACATATTACCAAATGAATAAAATTATTTTTTGAATTTTTTTAGTAAATCTTGTTAAAAATATTTTTCGCCTCTGTTACCAACCACTTACTTAATTTTATGAAATTTAACCCCGCCCTTCATATTTATATTAGTTAAAACAAGACATCTACGAGAATTTAAATCATTCTTTGTTTGTAAAACGGAAACATCATTTACCAAAAATCTTCTCTAAATCGTAAAATAAAAAAATGCAATAAGCTAAGACATAATTTAATGAGAATTGTTTTTGATTGCTTTTATAAATAAGAAATATTACGAACACTATTGTCTTGGGAATAATCTCTTTTTCGATGAATAATTATTTTTTTACAATAACTGATTTCATTTTTTAAAATTTTGATTTAAGTTTTAATTTCTTAAAATTCTGTATTAATTTAAATCTTTTAGATAATATACTTATTACGTAAATCTATATTTACTAATTATAAATGGAAAAGTTAGTACAAACACTAATAATATTTAAAGTATTTTGAATTTTTTTGCATGAGCATAAACTATCGATATTTGTCGATAAAGTTGTCCATACACGGCATTATCAGAAAATAAGTGTGATAACTATAGTAAATTTAATGATAAAATTTCTAAAATTCAATAAAACATTAGATTACGGTAAATGTTTTCCTAAATGTTAAAGATTACAGAGTACTTAAACGTTATCTGCACCTCTGTGCAAATTAATTGAAACAAAACGGATAATTCCGTTATTATTTGATTTTTTTCATATTTTCCCAATGAAACATGACACAATGCACATGTTAGTACTCCGTATGTCCATTCCACGAAATTTTTCTTTGCAGATTAATCAGACATTCTCGATTGGATTTAAATCAAGGGAGTTTTTCTGGCTAGTCTCTAGTATTTTTGATTTGATCTGGTAAGACTTGCCAATGTGTTCGTGCAGAGTTACAATTCTTGTCCTCTTCCTTGAAGTAACGTCCATAACAGAAAATGGCCGTAGGACAACTAATTGAAAGTCGAGACAATAGTGTCTGGGCGTGATGAAAATCTGATGCAATCAAGGATGGTACAATATTTTTTAAGGGCAAACAAAATTTCATTATGCACACTTAAAAAAGATTCATATTACTGCACAACACTGCAAATGCCCTAATCTGATGAAAAATAGAAATCGATTACACTTTATCACTACAGTGGGTCTAAAACTGAACGTAAAAAAAGGAAACTAAATCGATTGTTTCAATTAATTTGCACAATGGTTTACAAAAGGCGCTCACGTTATATTTAATTATTATAAACATTATATAAGCATCAATCTGACACAAACTATTAAACACGTCAACAGCTTAAATAAACAGTTACCGTCCTGTTAAAAAATACATTTCTGTAATATGTTATACTTAGAGTAAATAACTTTTTTTTCAAATCAAATTAATTATATTTTAAATCAGCTAATATACCTCAAATAATTTTTTAGAAAAGTATATCTCATTTTGGTCATTTTTTTAATAAAGAGAATTAACTTGCAATAAACGCGGGCTAAAAAAAGGGCGCTAAAATCAAATGTTTTAGAAAATACATTCTTCCAGGCAATTTAAGTTAGTTTTGAAATCAATGTAATGTGCTCATTTGATATATTAAATGTAGTCTGTTAACTTGAAATTAAACCTAAAATTACATCTTCAAGAAAAAATTTAATTTTTAAAAAAATATTTTAAAACTTTGGTGTAAGGAATTAGTTGAGGTTACCTAGTTTTGCATGAAAGTCAAACAGAAAATAAGAGCAATTATTACAAAAAATGAGTAATCAGTAACACTCAGAAACCAGGAATACAGAAGCTTTAATCATGTGATGATAAGCTGGGGCAATAAATGTGATCTCCGATGCCAACTTATCATTAAATATCACAAGACATTTTTTCTCACTATTTTTTGTTTTTCTTTCATTATAAAACTGAAGAAGCCGAAAAGAACACACATTTTCTCCGGTGGTGAAACGCGTCGTTCATTAAAAAAAATCCGCTTTATCATCACTTTTATTTCTGATATTATATAACCTAAAAATAAAAATCCTTGGATTCTCTGTAAAATCCCAGGAAAATGGAAGGACCATGCATATTGTGATATATTACAAGAGTTACGTAGTCGAAGGACTTTGTTTGACAGAAAAATTGTTATTCAACTGCCTGACAATGGAAGTGTACTTTTTTCTCTTTTTATGTGCCGTGTTCGTTCAGGATGTAGGTGATCGTGGCTCTTGTATTCCCCTATCCCTTGCAGCACTCAATAACCTTTATTCGTCAGCCACCTCCCCCCTGACCACGTTCTGCCATCCACTTGACCGCCAGGTATGTCATCTATTGCTTTTCATTGTCTGTCTTTCCCTTTATTCGACCTGTGAGTATAAGAATCTCCAGGCCCTCCTTTCTCATTAAGTGTCCCATTAATTTCAACATCCTCTTCGTTATGAAGTATAAGCTTCCACCTTGTTTGCATCCTCTCCAAAATCTCATCGTTGCTCACACGCTCGCTCTATGATATCCTTAGCATCCTTCTGTAGAACCACATCTCCGCTTCTTCCTTGAGGAGACCGTCCAAAATTGGCTGCCGTAAAGAAGGACCGATGTCACATAGCAGCTCAGAAATCTTTTCTTTGTCACCAAAGATTTTTTTTCTGTCTCGTAATACTCTGGCCAGCTTTTGGAATGCGTCATTGGCCATTCCAATCCGTCTTCGGATCTCAGCGTCGCACTTTCCATCCTGCGTCGAAACACTTCCGCACCTGCTTAATTTTAGTGTCCACTGCCTGAAAATCGCATTTTGAGCTCATCCTTTTGCCGATGGTCATGCATTCTGTTTTCTTGTAGTTTATGCTTAGTCCCTTCTTCTCGCTCTCCTTCTCAACCTTCTGTAAGAGGTTTTCTGTTTTCTTTTCCTTGTCTGCTATCATTACCGTGTCATCTGCTTATCTTATTTTGCTAAGTTTGTGGGCACCAACGCTGAAGCATAGTAGGAATTCCAATTCCTCCAGAATTACCTTGCTGTATAAGATGAATAAATCAGGTGAGAAGACACATCGTTGCCTTATGTTTTTATTTTTTTTTATTTTTGTATATCCGCTGAACATTCTCTGTGCTCATGCATGCCGTTTGCTGCCAGTATATATTCTAGATTACTCTAATATCTTTCCCAAATATTTCAAGGTTGCTGAGCAATTTCAACAGACCTTTGTGGCCTATATGTCAAATGATTTTGCGTAGTTTATAAAACATAGGTACACGTCCCTTCTGCATTTGTATTGCTCTTTCTGATAACATTTTGAGCATGAATATCGCTTTCCTTGTTCCGGTGTCTTTAACGAACCTACACTGTTCTTGTACTATCTCTAGCCTGATTCTGCTGCGCGGTCCGTTCATCAGAATGCAGAAGATGTGTTTTGTTATGTCGTATTAAAAACTAAATAACATGATTTTCTTAAAATAAATGTATAGATAATATTAGCTTAAATACATACATATATATATATATATATATATATATATATATATATATAATTATTGTTTTTTAAAATATCATTCCTTCGCTTCATAACAGTTCTCATGTTTCAAAAACAAGAGCCAAAAGCCCTGTTTCATACTCAGTTTCGCTTGAGGGTGAAACAGGGCATTTGAGTGTTGAAACAGGAGAACTCTTATGTAGCGAAGGAATGATATTTTTTAAAAAAATAATTATAATTTTAATTTACGCGCCTACATTTGAATTGAGCACTGTTTTTTTTTTTTAAATAAAAACAAAATTACTAAAGAACTTCGGATTATTTACCTAACGTGTTCTTTCCTTTATATATATATATATATATATATATATATATATATATATATATATATATATGTAGGTCTAGACAATGAATGGTTACAGTAAAACAATAACAAGTTTTAATCGTTCATTCCCATTCTCTAACACTTATTTCTTTAACGCATACAGATTACCATATTTTTAGACCCCCATATCATTTAACTTGTGGCATATTATTAAAAAATAAAGAAGCTGCATATTCTCTTTTAAAAACTTCACGGGAAAAAATAAACCTATTTCTTTAAATGTCGAAAATGAAAATTACTCTTCCCGATGGGCTGCACCCGTTTAGAATGGAGATGATTAAATTTGTGATAGTTAAATTAAAGAAAATATTGGCTTGTTTACAAGAGGTCATGTTATTAAAATTCAATTTTGTTTTTACAATTTATAAATAGCTTCCCATTTAAGTGAAGCGCAATGTTTTAAAACAAGTCGATGTTTACATATATTACTATCGCTTTTAAAGATGTAATATTCTACGGAAATTTATCCAGATGGAAATGCCGATTATGAAGTAACACGAATTTACGTTTGGAAAAAAAAAAAAAAAAAACTTAAAGCGAGATTTCGCAATGTATAGGTTGGATTGTTTGTTTAGCGGCATATCAACACTTTATGGGTCATTTAATGCCGAAATTTAATTTTCTTTGGAGCATTAGTATTTTCTTTACAAAAAATATTTTACTTGTAAATTTTTTTACTATGAAAATGTATTGCTGCTATTTTTACAATATAAAATGACTTACGGTTGCATCTAGCCATTTCAACTGTAAAAAAAGAGACCTAGACGACAATCTAGTACTGCGCTAAAATTCATATCTGCACTTTTAATATTGAATGAATTTTCCTGTGGAATTGTTTTGAGAGAAAAATTCCCTAAGTTTCTACAGAAAGAAGTACTGGCTGTTCAGTCAAATGAATGCCAAATGTTTCTTTGCAGGTTTGGTTTGTTTTACGGCATATCAACATCAATGGGTTATTTAATGCCGCCAAGATCTTTATTGCTGGTAATATTTTTTTCAAAAATGTATTGCTGGTAATATTTTTTCTTCAAAAATTTATTGCTGATAATATTTTTTCCTTCAAAAATTCATTGCTGGTAATAATTAAAAAAAAATGCATTGATGGTATTAAAATCTATTTTTCCACATTCAAAATGTTTTGAATCCAGTTTGGGGATTCAATATTTACTCATAGCTCGGACGCTAACAGGTTCTATAACCCCGCTTCCCTGTGGACCTTTGAACTCCAGCAATTAAGTGGTTGTTCCGGGCTCTTCAGAACCTTCCGACCGGAGACATTGTTGCCTGGTGTGTAGTGTATCGTCATACTCAGGACGTGAATGTATCAGTTAAAGAAGAATATTTAATTATTTTCTGACAACGTTGACAATTTATTTAAGACAAAATAAAAAAAGCAACAACATTCTTTGACTTTTCTTATTATTACACGTGCAAATATCGATTAAATAAATAATTACGTCATTTGCAGACAGAAGAAAAAAACAGCTTTGTTTATCCAGCAATGACCGAAGAATCTTCGTATTTATTTCGAATGAATCTATCTCATGCTTGTCGATGCGTAATTTAAGACGTAAGTACAGGTCAGTGGGTGCGTAATTGGACAGAATCGCATAGAAATATCGATCAGATACAATGTGTGATTAGTTCGATTATAATGATGACGCACAATGTTGTCCAAATCAATAACTAGAAATATGCTGTTTCAAATGTTGTATTGGTTTGATTGGTTCCTTCTATAAAAAGGTAAGATCAAATCATCGTACATATTTGACCATAAGGAATCAGAACGCGCATTGGAAAAGCAAAATATACAATTTAAAAGCTAAGCAAAGTAGTAAGCAACAAGAAAAATTCGTTGAAAAGAAAGAAAGTAGTGCTAAACTACTATGTAATATGAATCTTTCTATATGCTGGAATGTATAATAAAAGATGAAGAGAAGACAGTTACAACGGAACTCTGGCTCTACAGAAGGGTGATGAGAATGCCGTAACCGGAACGTGTAAGTAACGAAGAATCTTAAGGAAATAATTAGAAAATGATACTTAAATTCATAAAGAGACGCAAAATGAAGGCCTGGAGGTTTTGACACTAACATTTCATATCGATGCCAAAAGTGACAGAGGGAGGGAAGAAGCCACCTAACTGACCAGTTTATGTAAATGGATGGCGGAATTGGGATGGAACAGGTGGCAAAAAATGCAAAGGATAGGAAGTGTTAAGAACCATTTTCGTGGACGTGATGGAGAGATACGTCACATAGAAGAACGAATATATTAAGACACATATAAAATCGCCTTACTGAAAAAATTATCTTTTTTATTTTTTCATAGCAGACCAATTTGTTTAAATCATTTTAATCTAAGCATGATAATAAAGCTGCAAAGACGCAAGGAATTACTGTTTTTCAGAGAATCTGAGTAAAAGAAAACAAAAGGAAATATTAACCCAGCTCATTTTAAAAATATCCCTATCTGAACCGTTTCATATCTATCTATTTGTCTGTCTGTCTGTCTGTCTGTCTATCTATCTATCTATCTATCTATCTATCTATCTATCTATCTATCTCCTGTTCGTAGCTATTTATCCATACCAGTCTATTCATATCTATCTATCTATCTAAACATATTCATGTTTATTTATATATTTCATTTCACATCTGTCTATTCCTAACTGTATCAATCCTGGGTACCACTTTCTTTCTCTATCTTTACTTTCTGCTTCATATCCATCTCACTTAATCTCTCTCATTTTGTTTATATCTATTGAATCGCATAGTACTTCTCAGCGATAACCTTGATTAAAAAAGCTGTTTGAAAAAAATTTATACTTGATAAATGCACATATATCCAAAATATCCTCAGTAATGCGTGACCAAATATGCTTGTAGTATTATGATTATCAACAAGGAAAAGAAAATCGAGTTAAATTTCGGTCAGGTTTCCGTCGTCCACTGTGTCAATGTAATTCTTTTTTATCGTCACCTCATGCAAGATAATAAAACCACTAAGACAACAGGGGTTACTGAGTGTGAAAGTAGAAGAAAACATTATTAAAGAACGAGAACACTAGAAGAGTAATCAAGAAAAATGTTAATAACAATTACATTTGAATTTTTGAAAGTCAAACTTGACTAGAAACCATGTAGCCGGAAGAGACTCACACACGCGAGAAGCGCAAGAAAAGAGAATTTTAGCGTAAAATTTACTGTTACTTCTCGCTAATTCAACTGTAAATCGATGTTACCTTGCCGCCAATATAGTTCACGCTTAAATTCGTAAAATCTCGCTACACAGCGAAGAGTTCATCCAAAAATTGAAAATGAAAGTATTTATAGAAAAGGCACATGAAATCTACAATATCGCAGTGAGAAAGTGACTGAATACGAGATGCCAGTTCAGGACCAATGATATTGCTTATTATTCTTTGGATTTTTTAACAGGTACACGGGTCATTTCAGAAAGTACAGAAAGGGTGAAGGGACTAAGCATAAACTACAAGAAAACAGAATGCGTGGTCATCAATAAAAGAATAAGCCCGAAATACGATTTGCAGATTGGGAACACTAGAATCACGCAGACGCGGAAGTTTATATATGTGGCAAGCGTTCTGACAGAGGACGGTAAATGTGACACTGAGATCCGTAGAAGTATTAGGATGGTCAAGCGCGCATTCCAATACCTGGAGAGAGTATTGCGAGACAGGAGGATTTCTTTGGTAACAAAGAAAAGAATACTGCGCTGTTACGTGATATCTGTCCTACTTTACGGCAACAAATGTTGGACGATTCCATCAAAGAGGAAGAAAAGACGCGAGGCGACAGAGATGTGGTTCTATAGAAGGATGCTAAAGGTATCATAGAACGAGCCTGTGAGCAACGATGAGGTTTTAGAGCGGATGCAAACAAGGAGGAGGATTATGCTTAACTTCAGTAAGAGGCAGCTGAAATTCTTGGGACACATAATAAGGAAGAAAGGTCTGAAGAATCTGGTACTCACGGATCGAATAGAGGGAAAAAGTGACATACCTAGCAGCCTTAAGCAAGTCGATGACAGAATGTGATCTGGGAGAGGTGGCAGAGGGAATGAACTTGTTGTGAGCTGCAATGGATAAGAAGAGGTGGAGAGCTATGATCGCCTACGTCCTGAAAAGACAGGACACATAGAAAGAAAGAATCTGTTCTCTTTTTTATCATGTTCGTATTAATTAACCACATTGAGTAAAAAGCGTAAAATTTACGGTGACATGCAACGAAATTCAAATGTAAATTGATGAAACCTTGGCTTGTTGGCTTCATAAATATCCAGGTATGAATCTTTATCGACAGAGAGACCATGCAGTGACCAACCCCGTAATATCAAGTAGCCGCTGAAGGTTGTTATTGAGAATGTGATAGCTAGCATGAACAAAAATCACCTGATCTTATCAAGCAATGGCTTCCTAGGTTGTATGACAGCTACAGACTATTATATTTACTGATTTTTATTTAAGTGTATACATCTAAAAATTCAAGTCTATAACGTCTTTTCTCCTTTTTTTTACATTATATTTTTTCAACATTACCTACAGTAACATCTACATTTTATCACGTAGATGACAATGACACTATTGTTATCTTTTTTCTCATTCTAAAGCAATATTTCCCAACCAGTGTTCTCCGAAACCCTACGGTTCTGCAAGATGCCGCTAGGGATTCCACCAGAAACAGTGATAATTAGGCAAATGCATATTTTGAGTAATTTCTGTTTAAATATATTTATCGTATTTTTTCTATACGTATACAATACATTGCTGAAAATCTATGGTTATTATAATAAAGGCTTCAACCGCTTGCATATATATTTAATTTTTTTTAATAATCATAGGGAATATAAATAAGGGTATGTGCATGGCGTCAGTTTGAAACCGCTTTCACTTGTTTGTGGGCTGGACTATTACGGAATGGATTATTGTGTACCATTGAGTGAGAGACTGAAGTAAAGGACATGAACGGTGTTCATATATTATGTTCGGCACGTGAACTATGATAAAAGATATACATTTTTTTTAAGCATTTAACCCAAGCAAGGTAGGATTGCCACTAAAACGCAAGGGATTACAGGGAGGGAGAGTAATGAGGTGTGTTTGAGGAAAAAATAAATTCAAGAATGGGGATCAAGATCGTATCATCAGGAGAAGTCGATTACCTTTGAATATTTGAAGTTATCATGGAAGCAAGTAAAAGGAAGGGAATTCCAATGTTGGGAAGAGTCAGAGAAGAATTTAATCGTTTCCACAGCGAAAAGGTGGGGTCGAAATGCCAACACAGTAGCACGCTTAAATTCATACAGTTGGCGTATCATGAAAATAGTTCGTCAGAGCAGTTGCCATGAAAATATTTGTAGAAAAAGCAGACGGAAACCACATTACGTCTGTGAGAAATTGACTATAGTCGAGATGCCAGGCCAGTATCTATTGCATTGCATATAAAAGAGAACATACGAAAGAGATCGATCATATAAAAAATAATAATGGTATATAGTAAATTAATGCAGAGATATCCCGAGACATGAAAACAATCTGAATGATTCCACAATGGCAAAAGAAAGGCTGGAGACATGCTGCTCAAATGAATTTTGCTCTTATTAAGTCATTCGACCAGAATATAATCAACGAAGGGATATATCAATAGCTTCTTATATTACCGATTAAATATTCGAGTAAAATTTATTTTAAATAGTTTTTTTTTTTTTTTCCATATTTATTTTTTAAAGTTTTTCATTATTTCCCTGGTACGCTTAAATTTGGTACTTGTCAAACATTAAAATGTTTTAAATTCATGTAAAAATGAAAATTTAAAAACTATGTAAATTTTATTTCATGTCATTTTAATAAAATAGAATTGTACAAGAATTATAACAATTTTTTTTTGCTTAAACTTAAATGTTTCTTTTCTAAACAAAACGTTTATAATGATAATTTAAAGAAAGAAAATCAATAGAATCATTTAGAATATTTCTTTCTTTCATTGATATTATATATATATATATATATATATATATATATATATATATATATATATATATATATATATATATCTTATTCTTTTCTTTGTTTTTAACCAAAATAATTATAGAAATTCAAAAATACCAGAGAACGATTTCATGGGCAATAAAGAAATTTTGTTATATTTTTATTTCAAAATAAATTAACTACAGAAAAATACGGTAATTGCACGAAGCAGTTTTGCAATTGAAGAATAAAAGAAATATAAATTTTAATACAGAGAGAAAAATAAAATTTTCAGTTTTAATTACATTTTTCTATGATTTATGTATTCATGTTCCCTTCGGTAAATGAAAAAAAAATCATTAACTTGATTTATTACGAAGTTCACAAAGAACACACAATTCCTTGAACATAAAGTCTTTTTTTTGTTTGTTTAGCTTGTATTATTTTTTTTATTTGAAATAATGTTGATTTGTCTTGAATTGTGTATTCTGATTTTCATAAAGAAGTTGTGTGAGAGACAAAGAACTGCCTCACTTTTCCATCACTCCTACCTGGATGTTCTCCTGTTTGTTTGCATATCGATCCACCTTTTATTATATTACTGCTTACAACATTATAAATAAATTTGTCTTTCTCTTCTTATGGAAGGTACAAGCTGACTGTCTGTCTGTCTGTCTATCTAGCGAGATAGATTGTTAGCTCTCTATATAAACTTGTTCTTATCTATCTATCTATCTATCTATCTATCTATCTATCTATCTATCTATCTATCTCAGTCTGTTCATATCTATCTATCTATCTATCTATCTATTTATCTATCTGTCTGTCTATTCATTAACTATCTATCTATCAGTCTGTCTGTTCATATGTATGTATGCATGTATGTATCTATCTATCTAGCAAGCAACGTAAACGTATCCATGTTTGTTTATATATCTCAATTCTCATATGCCAGTTTCTAACTTTAACTATCTATCTAGCTGTCTATATCTATCTATCTATCTATCTATCTATCTATCTATCTTAGTCTGTTCATATCTATCTATCTATATATCTATATGTCTGTCTGTCTGTCTGTCTATTCATTATCTATCTGTCTATCAGTCTGTCTGTTCATATGTATGTATGCATGTATGTATGTATCTATCTAGCTAGCGAGCAACGTAAACGTATTCTAGTTTGTTTATATATCTCAATTCTCATATGCCAATTTTTAACTTTAACTATCTATCTATCTGTCTATATTAACATATCTATCTATCTATATATCTATCTATCTATCTATCTATCTATCTAACTATATATCTATCTATCAATGCGTGACATACCTAGCGGGCCTAAGCGAGTGGATGCCTGAAGGGGGTCTGGAAAAAGTAGCAAACGGACAAAACTTATTGAAAGCTGCAAGGCTAGTGGGAAGTGGAGAGCCATGATCGGCTACGTCCTGAAGTGACACGGAATTAAAAGAATATCAACGATAACATATCAACAATAAAGATATAAAAATAAACATATCAATTTCTAAAATGTTTAGACTGTCCCCTCCCTAATCATTCATAAACTTCTCGTTACCTGCAAAACATTTATTATTATTTATTAAAAAAATAAAAATGATAATAAATTCGTTATAATAGAAATTATGAGTATAAAAATATTAAAATGTTTTTAATGCAAAAATCAGTTCTCGTATTAAATGAAAATTGTAACGACTATTATATTACTGCTAATGCTGGTATGATACCTACAGTGTACCTATTCTTACAGCCCTCTGTACAATAAGAAAAATAATTCCACTATTCATGCAATTACAGATAATCCATGGTGAAGTTCATTTTTAGATTTCAAATAGGGGATATTTTTATTCAGATTGAAGGTGGAATGAACCAGTTTCAAATTGTATCGATAATCTGAATCCCACTTTCTTTTGTAAAGCATGTGGCCGTTCATTTCGATAGTAAATGAAAGAAACTTATTGTGTCTTGTTCAGATTGGAATGGCCGCTATAATTTCGGCTTTGTGCGATGAGCGGGAAAATTGAAAAATCTCGTCGTAATGTTGTAAACATGGCAGAGTGTGTTAAATTCAGCACTTACCTAACACGTCAGTTCGCCATTTTCATCAAATGGGTTATTATAGCAGAATAAGCAGATGAAAGCCAGTTCTTAAGCCAGTCAACATTCAGTGGAAACATTAGTGGACACCTGGGCATTTGAGCAGATATTTGACCACTGCTATAATTTAAATCAGTCATCATTTCCTTACTTTTAGAACAGCGATCAGGTATGTGTCTTGGTATTGCCTCAATAGTAATTTTGCTCCAACCACTTTTAGCTCAATATCACACAAACTGCGTTTTCGGTTGTGGCATCAGGAGTAAATTAGAGTCATTTTGTTTAAAGATTTCAAAGTGTATGGAGTATAAGATTTTAGATAATTGCAGACATGTTCTGAAAGGATGAATTTCTCGTAATACCACTGATAGTTATTTGGGCATAAACGTTTCTTTGTTATGGGGGATAGCGTTCAATACTATAAGCAGAAGATTAGGGAATAGTAAGTTTCCCCAAATATTAAGACATTCCCAATATCAAATAACACGACTGGAATAACTCATATCCAGGAAGATTTGAATCGGTAAATAAGCAAGATATCCGGGAAATTTATTTTAAAACATTTACTTCTAGCTTTCGTTTGTCATATCGGGTATTCCATAATAGAAAGTAGCAAATCGATTCATTTTGATTTCTACCCTAAGAAGTAGGATTCGTGTAACGGTTATCGGTATGAAAATTGGAATCGGAGAACCAAGTTTAAATACTTGCCTAGTCTGTTGCCTTCATCTTTTCGCTGGTGATCTTGAGAAAGTTCTGAATTATCGCTACACAGCAGTGGGTTAAATAGCAGTGTTAGAAAGGGCTGCCAAGCTCTTGTTTAACGTCCAGTGTAAGAGGATGACAACAATGAATTCTAAATAGTAGAAAAGGCAATAGAATAAAAAACACATTCCAATTTCTTTACCAAGTTCTTGTGGTTATATACAGATTATAAAGAAAAGACAACTGTCGTTATTCATTATGGCTTCCATCATGAATAATGACATTATTTTTTCTTCAGAAAAAAAAAGAACAAACATCGGATATAGATATATCTTTATAGAATAAGCGGGGAGCGAAATAAATCTCGAATCGTAAAATGAAATCTGCAAGTCGAGTTCAAATTCCAAACTAGTCTCTTCCATTGAATTTTGTAATACTGACCCAGGTAAAGGCGGGTGTTTATTTCTTTTCCTCCAAAACGCTATGTGTTAAATATTAGAGTAGACACTGATATATTGACCTTAATAGCTGGTGAAGAGAAACACTGAATTCCAAACAGGGAAATGGCAACGGGACTCAAAACCGCAAATGTCAAATTTATAGATGATGTTTATACTCTAAAACATCTTTGAGTTCTCGACCTTCCTTTGTAACTAATGCTCAATAGTGTGATATGAGATAATCCTTATATTATAAGAAATAGATATATAATATTTATAGTCTATTTTAAGTTTGGCACGAACAAAATTAAATGATGCAAGATTGATAGCCTCATTTAAATGAGATACTAACAAATATTAAGTGGGTAGACATTTCCGAGATATAATATTGAGAGTCTACACCCTTGTGAAAATTAAGTGACACCACTACTCTAGTTTCCTTTCTTTCACCAAACGGTCAGATTTAGACCGACTGGAATGACAAGGTGTAATTTTTTCTTCAGATTAGCTCATTTGCAGTAATGTGTAGTAATGTCAAACAATTTTCTGGGTGTATGATGAAATTTGTTTGGCCTTGAAAAATATTGCGTCTTCCGCGATTGCATCATATGTTCATCCCTCTCAGACACTATTGTTTCAATTGTCGATTAGTTATCCTACGTCCATTGTCTGCGATGGACGTTACTCCAAGGAAGAGTACGAAACTTTTAACGCTGCATGAACATGACAGTGAAGAAATCAAAGTACTATCGACTGGCTCGGAAAATCTTTGGTTTAAATCTGCGTTTAATCTGCAAGGAAAGACTTTGCAGAATGGATATACGAAGTACTAACATGTGCACTGAGTTATGTCTCATTGAAAGATACGAAAAAAAGTAAATAATAACTGAATTATTCGTTTTGTTTCAGTTAATTTCCAAAAGGGCGTATTTTAATTTTAGTACGAACAGAATTGAAAGCGACAGATATTTCTAAACGACTGATAGGTAAAAAAATGTATCAAGCATTTGACAGAAACACAATTTTGAAATTGATGTCGGTGTATTTTAGAATATAAATCACTGACACTCATAATTTATTATGTTAAGTGATTGAAACTTAGAAGTTGCTACAATACGTACCATTGGCTCTTAATATAATCACCTCCATTCACGAGGAAGATGTACAAGGTGGCTCGAAAGTTATCTCACCCCATACGAAAAAGTAATGGGAACAATAGAGGAACATGTAACACAGTAATACAAGGCACAAGTACTGGATTCAGTTTTTTTCATTTTCAGTAAAGTTGTCACACATGGAGAAGGGCTGTATGAACACCATCTTATTCTTTTCAACCTTCTGGAAAAAAAAAAATTATGTATACGAGACAAAACTTTCGGACCACTTTAGTTTGTAGCTGTTTTTTTATGGAGGGTAAATTACTGTTATGGTCCAGGTTAGGACCAAGGTAGAACAACAGGAACAGAAGAGTAGAAATAACGAAGGTATAATACACGAAATAATAATACAAGATATGTCTTGTTTGGAGTCAACTACTATCGGCTCGACTCGATTCGGTATCTAGCCACCCCTCCCATGAGGGATGCATGTGGCACAAACCCGAGTTTAACGTGGGTTTCCCGAGCCCGTAGGCTCGGCCAAAACTGCCCGTAGAACCAGTATAAACGGGATCGGGTTGGTCAAACTTCCCGAACGAGACTCTGTCCTTCGGCGGAGCCTCGTCCAGATTCCTCTCTGCACAGAGGCAGAGAGTTCGACCGTCAAGCCGAGAAGCTCGGCTCGATTCGGTATCTAGCCCCCCACGAGGGTTGCATGTGACACAAGGTCGTTTTTTATCGTGGGTTTCCTGAGCCCGTAGGCTCAGCCAAAATATGCCCGTAGAACCCGTATAAACGAGATCGGGTAGGTCATTCACCCCGAACGAGATTCTGCCCTTCGGCGGAACCTCGTCCGGGTTCCTTTCTGCTCAAAAGCAGAGAGTTCGACCGTCAAGTCGAGAAGCTCGGCTTGATTCAGTATCTAGCCACCCCCACGAGGGTTGCATGCGACACAAGGTCATTTTTATCGTGGGTTTCCTGAGCCCGTAGGCTCAGCCAAAAATATGCCTGTATGACTCGTAAAAACGAGATCAGGTAGGTCATTTACCCCGAACGAGATTCTGCCCTTCGGCGGAACCTCGTCCGGGTTCCTTTCTGCTCAAGAGCAGAGAGTTCGACCGTCAAGTCGAGAAGCTCGGCTTGATTCAGTATCTAGCCACCCCCCACGAGGGTTGCATGCGACACAAGGTCATTTTTATCGTGGGTTTCCTGAGCCCGTAGGCTCAGCCAAAAATATGCCCGTATAACTCGTAAAAACGAGATCGGGTAGGTCATTCACCCCGAACGAGATTCTGCCCTTCGGCGGAACCTCGTCCGGGTTCCTTTCTGCTCAAAAGCAGAGAGTTCGACCGTCAAGTCGAGAAGCTCGGCTTGATTCGACCCTCTCTCTTGAGAGGCGTAGTATACATAATGTTAGGGAGAGTTCATTCTGTAGTTATAGGTAAGGACCCATGACAATTACGGAACTCAATAACGACTGAGGGTGACACCTGAAGCTACATGACAGAGAGAATATAAAGATATCAAATCTTAGCATTGGTGATATCACAATATAAATACTGTCGTCAATCACTTTAAAAGATATTAATATTGATGTTGAGCCTCAACCAGACTCATTGAATTAGCAAATTATATCACATCTTTTGTGATCTCAGGTGGTTTCGATGTATATCGCTTCACCCTGAACTGTGTGTGTAGATAGGCTTTTCTTCTCGTTAATATTTTTTTATAAGCTTTTCACCCCACCAAGGCGGGAGTGCCACTAGCACGCAAGGAGTTACAGAGAGTGGGAGCGAGAGTAAAGAGGCTTGGTGGAGGAAAGGATGAAGAGAAGGACAATGAATAATTCAGGGCATCTGGCGATGTTGATTGATTTGTCATTTGTATATTTGGAGATTATAGCTATCAGGGAAACATCTAATAGAAGCGGAATTCCACAGTCAGGAGGTGCGAGACATAAAGCTAGTGGAGTAGAAAAGACGGCCACATTTAACCGTTTAGACAGAGAAAGGGTGGGACTGAGATGCCAGCCTAGTAGCACGCTTAAATTCATACTGTCTGGGAACTAGCGAAAGTAGCTCGTCGGAGCAGTTAGCGTCAAAGTATTTGTAGAAAAGACAGAGAGAAGCGACGGTACATCGGTGAGAGAGAGACTGTAGACGAGATGCGAGATCAGGACCAATCACATTGCATATCCCTCTGTGGATTTTGAGGAGGACCTTGAAACGAACAGCGGGGTCACCAGACTATATATGGCAGCAGTATTCCATGCAAGGGCGGTCATTTAAAATGTAGCATTATTGTTGACTATGTTGCATGTTATCATTCATTATTTTCTTGTATTTGGCTGCATTTATTAAAGTTCATTTGTAAAATAACACTAGGACGAATCACAGTTTGGCAAGATATTAATGAATGCCTGAGAAAGCTGTAGACGATGCCAGACATTTAATCACTTGTAGCTTCCAAAAAGAAAAAAGAAAAAAGTAGATATTTTTGAACCGATGTCTCCAAGAAACTAAGCTACGTGTCTATTCTTAATATTATTTCTTGGAATTACGACACAGACAGTTTGATGAAATAATAGACAAAATGAATATTTTGGCATATGAAATATTCACCGCATCTATCTGAACTTTTTATTAAATTATCTCAAAAAATATTTAAATATACTTTGAGCAAAATATCTCCTGGGTGTTAAGTTTCTTCTTCTTCTTCTTCTTCTTCTTCTTCTTCTTCTTCTTCTTCTTCTTCTTCTTCACGTGTCGTGTCTCATTTTCAACGTAGGTGATCATTACTCTCTCCAAAATTTCGTCACCTTTGTAGCTCTTAAATTAAGTTCGTTTTTTTTTTTGCTGTCGCTGTCAAACATTGACACAAAATAGTTAGGTAAGTCAAGTGCTACTTTACACTGTCCCTCATTGCTTCCTTCTGTGTATTAGCAGCAAACTATCTAAACCGTCTTCCATATTTTCATTTTTTTCTTTCTTCACGTTAAGTATAAGTTACCATTTTGTACCCATTCTCTTTAAAATCTTCGTCGTCACGCAAATGTCCAGTTCATGGTATTCACAATATTCAGAATCAATTTTTTTACTTCAAAATATTGTATGAAATAAGAAATCTTCAATAGTATTACGTTTGAAGTAATCTATCTATCTATCTATCTATATATATATAGATATATACATATATATCAAGACAGGTTTCGTTCAATAATTTAGACATGTTCTGTCTACTTATTCTCGACAGGATCATTACATATTCGTGGATAATTTTTTTTTTTGCGTTTATTAAAAGACGAGGGTAAAAGAATGTAGTGTTCATGGTTTTTGTCCTTCGCAACCACGAACACTAAATTCTTACCCTATAATTAACAATACCCTGATGATGACATTATGCTATGTCGAAAATACTCGGAAGAAAAACAATATGAGCCAACATGGTGTTTTCCTCTCGTCTTTTAATAACCGCACAGAAAACAGAGTATCCGCGAATATGAAATGATCTTATCGAGAATAAGTATAAGTATGTCTAAATTATTGTGTTAATGAAAATATCCCGCGAGGAGCTCGATATTATTATATACGTCAGAAGATGGACAGTGGATTAAGAACAATTCTGTTGATCATTTTGAGATTTCCAGGGGTTCGTTAGATTTTGCTGAGTTTTCCGAACTTACGATGTTGCTTTATTTATCTTATATAATCTTACTGTCTACGATCATATTAACATTGATAATATAGGGTTATATAGAGATGATGGCGTTATGCTAATGAAAAATTTCATAAAAATTAAATATGACAGAAACAGAAAGTGAACATATAGAGGATATAAAAGTCTTATAGATAAGATCAACACTAATTTAAAAAAGTAGATTTATTTGTGCTATATTAGACATAGTTAATAATGCATTCTAAATATACATGAAAATAATTTGAATACTGTATGTACTCACCTGAATTCTAACAGCCCTCCCTCTGTAATCAAACATATACCCTCTTCTATAGAGTATAAGATAAGCAAATACTCTTCTAGTGAAGATGCCTTTTACAAGCATCGTAAAGTTTACAATACTGCTTTGAAAAATGGTGGCCACAAGTGCACTGATATCAAATATATAAAGCATAACAACAATGATGGTAGGACAAAGAATAGGAACACGAAAACCATTTGGTACACCACCATTTAACCAAATGGTTAGTACTAATTTAGGACAGAATTTCATCTATTTAACTGATAAACACTTTCCAAAAACTATCCACTCAGTAAATTTTATAAAAGAAATACACTAAAAATATGCGATAGCTGTAGAGATAATCTTGAATAATATTGTTAAAAAACGTCATCAAATTTTAACCCAATACAAAAATCTGAGTAATAATAGTCATTCAAAAGCAACAACCACTGATAATACCAACAAGCGTAATTGTATAATTTTTAACGAATGACCATTGCAAAGTCGATGTCACACCAACACACTTGTTTACCTAAGCATTATTTCTGCTATTGAAAATCCAACTGTTAAAAAGCTTTATATTGGGAGTACCAACAATTCATTTAAAACTAGGTGGTAACAACCTGTATTATCTTTCAGCAATAACGCTTACAAAATTAAGACGTCACTTTCTAAATATTTTGGAACTTAAAAGAAGTTAACAAAACCGCTACGGTAAAATAAAAAAAATACTAAAAAAACCCTAGAACATTTAAATCTTTAAATTGAAGTTGTTTCACATGCTTACATGAAAAATTAGAAATTATCCGATTTGCTGACAAAATATCTGCTAAACCAAAGAACTGAATTGAAATGATAATATATATATATATATATATATATATATATATATATATATATATATATATATATACACTCCTCTACTGTAAATAAACAGAGCTATTAAGTATATATTAATATATATACATAATGCCCGATACCGACAGTACGAATAGGAGATTCATGCATTATGTAATGATCAGTTATAAATGAACTTCATTTTTACTTCATGATTGCATAGTGCATGAAACTCCAAGTCGAACTGTCGGCGAGGGGTATTATATATATATATATATATATATATATATATATATATATATATATATTGTGTGTGTATTTAGCCAGCATTTTTTCATTGATGCATGTTTCATTAAATAATATAGATATGTTTTTTTCTATTTATTTTATGTAAATTCTTTTCATATCGTCTTATACGATAAATAACATTATCATTAAATACGAAAGAAAAAAAACAAAAACTAAAAATCCTTGATATACATAAACATAATTATACATAAAACAGTTTCAACTGAACCTGAACAAAATAAACTACCAATTCATCACAGATATACTTAAATGCCTATAATTGGTAACAGACGCCATTGTTTTATACCAACAGCTTCCCATACTTAATACTTCTCGTTTTCACTCTCGGGTGGCCAAGTGTGACGTCATGAGCTGCGAGGCGATTTTCGCTTCCAGCGTCTCGTATGCACGAAATTGTCGTTGCTTGGAAATCTTCCATGTACACACAAATAGACTATGCTTATTGTTTTTTTCCGTGTATTGTTTAATATATTGTAATGAAGATGATATCTTTGATAATGGCTTATGTAAGCCGAAAGCGTAGATAGGATTAAAAAATATGTAACAATATGGTGATTTTCTTTCGTTTTTTAATGATAATGTTATGAAGCTTATCGGATGATATGAAAAGAATTTACATAAAATAAATAGACGAAACTTGTCTTTATTATTTAATGAAACATGCATCAATATATATATATATATATATGTATATGTGTGTGTGTAAAGTGTATATAAATATAAATAAATATATATATGTATAATTATTTATATATTATATGCGCGTTACTTATTAAAAAGCGCTCAATATCAGAGATAGAGCTAACATATTTGGTTGGATAGATGTGAGTTTGTGACCCTGGGTTTCACGCTTTAGCGATCGTTTGTCTGACGATATATATATATATATATATATATATATATATATATATATATATATATATATATATATATCAGAATAAACCTACTATTAATTAGACATTACAAATCTTTACCTGAGACAGACAAATATTAAAAGAAAACCCCTTAAATGACTAAAGAAATGGTCAAAAGCGCTTCGGATAATGTACACTACGAACAATTTTTGCACTCACTTACCCCCACGAAACGAAAAAGTTTAATATTAGAAATAGCAATTAAAAAAATTCTTCAAATATATAATTATATATATATATATATATATATATATATATATATATATATATAGAAAATCAAGATTAGATGCACATTCTGATAATTGCTCAGTTTGAACATTTCTGTTGTCATGTTCAATTGATCTCTATGAACACAATTCTACAAACGTTCTCTCCTCAATACCGCTTATCTTGCCCAATAAACACGGCATATCTTAGGCTTATAGAGCAGAAGCCTGGATATGATTGCGAACAGACTGGCATAACGCCTTTTAGTAGTTTCGATTTTTTGTATACACACAATTTAATATTCGTAATAAAAACAAGTACTGTTACTTTATTTGACTTTGATTTTATAATCACTCTCATCAGATAAAAGGATTTGACATTGGAAAAATTGAAAATAATGTTGATCGAAGGCCTTTTAATTGCAGTGAACTTATTGACCTTCTATTCTTTCTGCAAGTAGGAAGAAACTGATGCATTTCATGCATAAATACCTCTGACTTTATGTTTTGAATTCTCTTGCGTAAAATGTTAACTATTGTTTTTGTGTCCTCCAATCGTTTAATTGTAAAAATTGTGAAAATGTTAAAGGCAAGCAAAATCGATTTTTGTAGGATTTTTCAAGCTGGAAGAGAGTTTCTTTTGGATTATCGGCTAATGGAAAGGGTAATGGTAATATTAGCCGTTTCTCTACAAGAAAATATTTGGCATTCATTGACCGATCATATAGTTATGCTATCGGATAGAATTTATCAAATCTTTCTCTTAAAACACTTGCCAGTAGCTGTTAACGCTCTTTCCAGAGTCAATGGGTGTTTCCTTCCTAACCGTTTATTCGAAGTGGTGTGGAAAGTTAACATCTTGATTATGTTATTAGTTTCTTTTTGAGTTATATTTGCTTTCCATTTTAGTTGTTGCTGCTGTTGATAGTCCACACGTGATGAGGTTTTTGTTATATGGTTCAGTACTTAGCTTCTGTGCCAATCCACAGGCTTCAAATAGGGAGTATCTTTACCAAGATCATTAAGTTTTACCAGCTCAATGTCGTTTTTCTCTATTGATCCTATTTAGAGTTTGTACACAGCTGATGATTTAGATACACCTATACGGCTGTCTACATTTCTGACATATGTTATTGTAAATATCTACTGTATTTTCATTGTAGATCTTTATTGTCATATTCCCGACTTTTAGGCCGCTGTACGCCACGGTTTTTCTTCAGGAGATATATGCTGAAATTTCGAACTGAACACTACTTAGTCTTCGAGGTAGATTGTTCTTGTACTTTAATTTAATATGATTTAGAGCGCCATGACTCAATTGACGCATCCAGATATTTGGAAACGACATGCTGTACTGCTTGGAATTTGAGCCGGTAAGTCTAATACGGAGATTTCGAAGTATTTGGGTCTCAATCTGTTAACAGTTCAGAGGATTCGGAAATAATTGGATGAGATGTTTCGAGAGTCCACGTCTCATGGGGACATTATGCATAAATTCATCTTCCGACAGAGCCTCAAAATCTGAATGGAGGCCTACATCATATGCCTTGAGCAGCTAGTGCTGCCTTGGGACAGGAGTTGCTGGAAGACACTATGCCTGGCAAAAGGACACTAAACCATGACACAAAAGAAGGAGAACCCAGTCATGGCTTTCAGAGAATTTCTACAATCACATAACCCCAAAGAAATAGAACACAAATCGCTGTCCGCTCACAAACATAAATTCCAATACCTATCTTATATATATATATATATATATATATATATATATATATATAGTTTGCGATCATCAGACAAACTAATTAATATTGAATTTTTTTCATTTATTTATGGTTGTGTATATCTATGTTTTATGGTAGTGGGAGGAATGTGTATACAGATTTTTTGCAGTTAAAATATGATTGTCTTTGTATATAACTACTGAAGATGATCGTAGAAGTGGTCGAAAGTACTTGGGTTAAAAAAAACTGCGCCCTCCTTGATGAATCTCATCATAAAAAAACTATATTATTGAATGAAACACACACACACAAAGACAGAGACACACACACAAACACGCACAAACAAACACACACACATATATACATATGAAGAAAAATATACGGAAAAAAAACAAAAATCCTAATATGCAATTATGCTGTTTTAATTTTGATATAATGTCAACGTCGGACGTTTCGGTCTAGTAGACCATCTTCAGGATATATTCATAAAACATAATTAACATTAGACTATATTTAATTCAACATGAAAAGACGATGGACATAAGAGTAAGACTAATCAAAACAGACAACTGAAATTTTTAAAGATCAGCGTTCCGTTTCAATATGATCACGTCGGCGTCACGTCGGCCATGTTGTGAAAACGTTTTCCTAAAATATAGTATTTTGAATGAAAAATGAAAAGAATTTTATTTTAATCTAAAACTTATATATACTTTTGTCTACCAAATAACCATTTGACCGAATGTATCTCCAATAATTTAAATGCGCTAAAAATTAAAACTACAATATTACTTACTAGAACTATCCGTAGTTTATTAAATAACACCAGCAACCAACATATTACATCCGATGCTTGCATCTACCAAATCTCCTGCAACAACTGTGACTTAAAATATGTGGGTGAAACATGTAGGTCCGTAAAATCTCGTGTTTTCGAACATAACCGAGATATTCGCCTTGGTAATTTAAACAATGCTTTAGTTGTACACATAACTAAATCTGATCATAATCTCGATTTTGATTCTGTGATGATTTTAAAATATATTCATAATAAAAATCTTAGGCGGATTTATGAAGCAGGCATAATATCTATCTCACGCACGGTGAATACTAGACCTGGCTTCTTTAACATTGCTCGACAAAAGTACATATAAGTTTTAGATTAAAATAAAATTCATTTCATTTTTCATTCAAAATACTATATTTTAGGAAATCGTTTTCACAACATCGCCCACTTGACGCCGACGTGATCATATTGAAACGGAACGGTGATCTTGAAAAACTTCAGTTGTCTGTTTTGATTAGTCTTACTCTTATGTCCATCGTCTTTTCATGTTGAATTAAATATAGTCTAATGTTAATTATGTTTTATGAATATGTTCTGAAGATGGTCTATTAGACCGAAACGTTCGAAGTTGACATTATATTAACATTAAAACAGCATAATTGCATATTAGGATTTTTGTTTGTTTTTTCCGTATATTTTTCTTCATACTGTCGGATCTATATCCATATATTTGCTTACATATATATATATATATATATATATATATATATATATATATATGTAAAAATTTCTCAGAAGTAACCTGCAGAAAAAAGCAATATGTATAAAGCAAAAGAGACAATAGAAAAACTGTAGTTTTAGCCGAGGCGTTTCGTCCAGTGTGGACATTTTCGATGCAAAAATTGAAATTAATTTATTGAAACAAAGTATCTATAAACAACAAACAAAATGTCGTTAGCAACGGCATTTATCGGTTCTAAATGATAGTTGCTAACTACGCTTCGTTTTTGTTTATAGATACATTTGTTTCAATGAATTCATTTCGTTATATATATATATATATATATATATATATATATATATATATATATATATATATATATATATGAATGGATTGAATCTGACATATTACTAATTTACTTTTTAATGTTATTTTTAATTGCTACTCATAGTTATGTAGATGCTCAATTTTTATTTATTTATTAAATAGTATATTTGTTTATTTCCATCTCCCACCCTGAATATTCGAGGAAATCTTATCCATTGAAATAACTTTTAAACAAAGAAATTCCAGTCTTGACAGAGTTCAAATGCGTCTCTGAATTCTTGAGGAGAAGAATTATATTCCACGTTGCAACATCACTCCCACAACGAATTGTGGTGAGTCTCATTGCTTTGTCGCTACTTCCATGGAACGTGTTCGGACGAAATACATTTCTTCACGGCTAGGATCCGCGATGCCACTTACATATTAGAAAACGACTCACATATCTTCCGTATTACATCGGCGAGAAGCATGCTCCGCTCAAACAGATTGTCCCAAAATTTACTGCACAAGCCATAATTTGATGAAAACTCTGTGATGTGGTGAGACTACCGTACTCTACGCATATTCCTTTTGAGCATTGCTATGAACAACGCCCGTCAGCGCGAACTTCATTACTTAGCGTCCATGCGCAAGTATTGTTCAAGGTCAAAATTCACTCAGAATACTTGAGCTACATTACCATAGCTACAGTCCCGATACTTTTTGAAAAGACTTCGTATGTCGAAAGGTTATTATTGTCTCTAAAGTTTTCCTTATAAAATATGCACTCTATAAAGAAAAAAAAAAGCTTACAGTTTAAAAATATTATTCGGCTTTTAAATAACCTACATAAAAACTGATAAACCGTGACAAACAAATCGATCAGTCAACTTTCCTAATGGGCTGATCTGTTGCATATATTTCGTTCTTGTTTGGTTGATCCACTTTTAAGCCCATCTGTGTTATCGATGTTATTCTTAAATTATTAATGTTTTCCTTTTAGGTTTCAAACGATCTTGGCGAGACCTAATCTCCAGCTAGAGGGAAAGTGAGCAGATTTTGATATCCAGGCCGGACTGGTTCATTTGGTAATTAATCAGCTGGACTTCTTTCATCATTTTTTCTTCTTTTTGTTATATTAATCCTTAGTTCAGTTATCATGTTCGCTCTTCTAATACACATTTTAATTACTTACTCGCCAATAAAAGCTTCATCTTGTGACTTTCGTTTGTTTTACTTGCACGAAATAACTCTTTGCGAACTTAATCGACTTTCAGACTTCCTTTTGGAAATATTTGACGCAATTTCAAATCTAGTTATCAACCATTAATTTCTTTCTTTCTTTTTACTAAAATAATGTAGATCACGCTTACTGATGCTCTCTCTTTCTTTCCTACTCTCTATTTCTTGTATCTAACTGTGTCTTCATCTCTTGAACACAATTAGATTATTGGAAATACATTCCTTAATGTAGAAAGTCTTGAAGTGTTAGTTAAAGTACAAGACATGTTATGAAATTATTATCAAAAAATAAAGGAACAAGCGACCACACTATGTTCAGAGAATTGCATTGACTGCTTAGGCTTCAAGAGCTTTGATCAAATTAGTAATTTTACAAGTTAAAGGCCTTTGAAGATAATGAGAATTGGCTTCCCAATATATTAATGGACGATCAGATGTTGAAATTAAAGCTAAAATAGTCTTTCGTGTTATTGAGATATCTACTATATGACACTGTATATATATATATATATATATATATATATATATATATATATATATATATATATATTATACACAATACTAACATATACATAGATCGATAGAAAGAGTGATAGATTTGAACAGATTGAGTTTGAACAGGTTGAGATGAATAGCTATTAATAGATTGAAACTTCGTAGAATATGTCGGAGTCTTCCTCCCGGGAATTAGAAGTTTAGAAGTCAGGCTAATTTGTGCCATTTTCTCTCTTTCTCAACTGTCGATTCTCTCTCGCATTGATACCAAATCCGAGTCTGCTTCTCAGTCGAAATCATTATTATTCGCAGACGTCATTGACTTATGTTGCAATATATATTTTCACGGAATACAGGATGCGTCAATGATGATTGCGAATAGATAATCAGATAGATATAAACAGATGTTAATATTCTATCCGAGTGAAGAAGAATGAATAAACGGAGAGGAGCACACGCACACACACACACATGCGTGTATATATATATATATACATATGTGTGTGTGTGTCTCCACACACACACACATATATATATATATATATATATATATATATATATATATATATATATATAATTATTTATTTAAAACAGGAATCATATTTTTAAATAAATAATTATATAATTTAAATAAATAATTATATTTATGCTCTACTTTCGTATCGAGCACTATTTTTTAAAATAATAACTAAAATACTAAGGAACTTTGGATTATTTACCTAACCAGTTCTTTCCTATTTTCTATATATTTTCACATATACTTTCATATATATATATATATATATATATATATATATATATATATATATATATATATATATATATATATATATATATATATATATATATATATATATATACACACACATACATACATACACGCACAAACACACATACTCACACACAACTGTTGGTACAGATGGTATGACATTTGCCCCATACAGTCCAGGTTTCAATTCTCCGTAGTGGATGCCCTCTGCTGATGTGTCCCAAGTATAGGACGAAACGTCATTCCAGTGCTTTCTGCATTTTCTTAAGTTTTCTTCTAGACTCGATGAATTAATATATATATATATATATATATATATATATATATATATATATATATATATATATATATATATATATATAAAGAAAGAATGTGTATATAAATAAACGAATTAGTACAAATTCAGCAAATAGTAAGATGTTTGATGAGCATATCAATTGCTATAATAAGGCTCTAAAAGATAGTGGCTAAAAAAACCCAAAACTAGCTTATATAAAAAAATGAAAATGGAAAGCATAGAAAAAACACATGTAGAAAAATTATTTGGTTTACTCCCCCATATAACCAAATGGTAAAGAACAGATTAGGACATAAATTCCTCGCATTAATAGTCAAGCATTTTCCTAGTGAAAGTAAACTAAGTATTATTTTCAATAAAAACACACTAATATTAAGTTATAGCTGTACAAAAAACTTAGAAAAAATAATTAAGAACCATGATGCTAATATCTTAAATAAACACTTATACCAAAACCAAAAAAGTTTAGACAATGGAAAAATTAAGATAAAAACTGATGGAAATAAACAAAAACTATGTAACTGTAGAAACCCTCAAAATTACCCACTACAAAATAAATGTCATACTGAATCATTATATACCAATGCAATATCTCTTCGATTGAAAGTCCTGATAACATAAAAATATATATAGGTTGCACTAGCCATGAATTCAAAAAAAGATTCAACCAACATCAAACGTCATTTAGAATAAATAGATATAAAAATCAAACATCTCTCTCAAAATATTTCTGGCATCTAAAAGAATCAAATAAAACACCTACAGTAAAATGGAAGTTAATAAGAAAAGCTAGAATTTGTAGATCATTAAACGACCCGTGTCCTCTATGCATACAAGAGAAACAATATATTACAAAGTTTATAAAAAATAAAAATTTACTGAATCAGAGAAATGAAATAGCTATTATTTGCCGTCATTGTCAAAAATTTTCCTTAAATAATATATAAAAAAAAAAAAGTCTATTGGAATGGCAGGAAAAATGTTTTAAACTTGTATTTAAAATTTAAAATTGTAGTTAAAACGTATTCAAACATAAGCATCTTTTAAAAATTGTAGTTAAATAAAATGTATCCTAACCGAAACACCTCTATAATAAATGTACTAAAAACACTTGAATGAATCCAATAAAACACCTACTGAAAAATGAAATTATAACAAAAGCTAGATGATGTAATATAATGTATGACCCATTGTTCTTTGTACATACATATGAAACTTTATTACTCAGGTTACATATATTTAAAATAAATAAATTAATTAATTAATACATAAAGTTTACTAAATCTGAGAAATGACTTAGATAGTTTTGTAGTCTGTGCCATTTATATTACTTAAATAATATTTAAATATAAAAGTTTAAAAATTGTAATTTACATATACTTGCATATTGAAAAATAATTTTACTTACTATGAGTAATTTTCCTTCTGTTATAAAGTAATATAGTCTATTAAAACTAACAATGAAAATATTTTAAAAGTTTAAAGTTTGTAATTTTAAAATTGAAATTAAAATTATAGTTAAATTGAATGAATTCTAACCTAAATTTCTTTTAAATAATACTACACGCACTAAAAAGAATCCAAAAAAAACCACCTAGAGTAAAATAAAATTAATATGAAATGCCATAAGATGTAAGCTTTTGAATGACCCATGTCCTTAGTACTTACATGAGAAACAATATAATACTAGGTTTATATATAAAATAAAAGTTTACTAAATCAGTGAAATTAAGTAACCATTTTTGCCGTCATAGAAAAAGATTAAAAAAAAATATATATATATATAACCTCTTATACATACTTAAACTTGATGTTAAAATAATCCTACACAATATTATGGATTCTAATGCATTTAACTGTCCTTAAAAAGAATATAGTAAAATAAAAATTAAAATGGAGAATATTTCAAATCGTAGTTAAATAAAAAGTATTAGGAAAAAAAAAAAAACGAAAATCTTTAAATTTAAAAATGACGTTGAAATTTTTTACTGTTAACAATTTAAAAAAAAAAAAAAAAAAAATTCAGACGACATCCATTCAACTGATGTCAGGTTTCATTGTAAAATACATCCCTACCCCTTACCAAATTGTAGCTAATAACTGATACAATGATACTGACATAAGGAAAATCTAGACATCCCTTGTTCAATTTAAGTAGAATATTCTGTAACCATGGAAACGTGATTTTAGCTGTGTCTTTAAAACCCGGTAATTTTTAAAAGTTACTCCAAAATTCGCTTGAAGATGAAATGGAACTAGTGCTTTTAATTTAATTGCAAAATTAAATTCAGGGTTTTTAGCTTCTATTTTTTGAAACATGGTTGGAACTGTGTAGCGGAAAAAACCATATTTTAAATCAATTATATATATATATATATATATATATATATATATATATATATATATGAGCAGTGTTCGATGTTATTCCAGCGTCGAATGTTTGTGGCACTGGTGTAGAGGTCTCAGGTAACGCACTAGGTCTGGGAACTGGAATTGTAGGTGTATCCAGTTTCCTGAGGAATCGGCGATTTCGTAAGGTAATTCTACCTGATCCATCAACTCTGATACGGTATTAATGGTTGAGGAGGGTGTCAATGACCTGACATGTTGTGTCCCATCGGCGGGTTGTTGGTCGTTGTAGTGCCACTATTTGTCCTTTTTGAAGGGGGTTTAAGGTGTGTGCTGTTCTGTTGTATCTCTCTATGAGATGTTCGTTCCGCCGGGACAGACTTATCTCACGATTTTGGGCTGCGGTTATCCACTTCGCGTGTGGCTTATAGAGTGTTGGGTGGGATGGTATGTAGTCACATAGTCGGCGGTGGAGAGTAGTATTCCTGTATTGGAGGATGGCTCTTGCTGCACGATTATTGTCCAAAGATCCTTGGGCTCCTGTGTTGCCATTTACGATTCTCAGTTTTGACAGCAAGCTCTGCCCGAACATTGGATTGTGGTTAACCAGCAGATGATAACCTGTGTTTGACAGCCCAGTCTTGTAAAAATTGCTTAAATGTAAAAGATGTGAAGGGTGGCCCACCATCAGTGCTGAGTTCCTCGGGAGCACAGTAGGCTTGAAATATGTCTCGGCAAATTGAAATAATCCTTGACGTATTAGCTTCTCCGTGGCTCAAGTGGTATAGATTTAGCCAGCCTGTTAACCTGTCAGCGCATGCTAAGTAAACATGGTTCCCAACATGGAAGATTTCCATGACGATTTGCTGAAATGGCCAATCAGGAGATGGTGTCAAGTTGATTGGCTCTTTTGGTTGACTCAGGGCAATTTTTGAGCAGAACGTACAACCTGCTCTAATGTTACATATTGAAGCATTCATCCCGGGGAAATAAACAGATTCATTGGAACATGCCTTCATGCCAACTTCACCTTGTTGTGCAGAATGTAGGCTATGTAAGACTTTTGCGCGTTGAGAGGTGGGGATAACGATTCTTTGATGTAATAGCACTAATCCATCGTCAACACTTAGGCGGTGCCTCACTTCCCAGTATTCGCGGATTTCTTAGGAAACTGGATACACCTACAATTCCAGTTCCAAGACCTAGTGCCTTACCTGAGACCCCTACACCAGTGCCACAAACATTCGACGCTGGAATAACATCAAACACTGTTCAGTCGTCTACAATAACACGGACAAAAACCCCTCGGGCATTGTCCAGACTACTTCCGCACAACCAGCCAGGTTTAAAGGAACTCATCCCTCCTCAAAGGCCACTACCCACACGTGATGGGGGAGGAGATGTAGAATAACAATAATAACCAGCACTTACCGGCGTAAAGGTCCCAGCTAGCGTCCAGCTGGCACAAAAAATAAAGCAGGTTGTAATTTAATACAAACCCTGCAAACTAACTGATGAATCAAGCTGGTATTTATATAGAAATACCTCCACTCAGGTACCAGCAGCCAATCACAGCCCAAGCAATGGACTATCCCACTTTAGCACAATGAGATGCTCCATGGCAACATAAATAGCTCTCTTTCTAAAGGATGGATTATTATTCACTTAGTTTGCTCCACAACTGAGTGTTTATCTCTACCACGTGATTTTTCTACAATATATATATATATATATATATATATATATATATATATATATATATATATATATATATATATATATATATTGTTATCAAAAGGCAGGTATCCGATTGCTTCAAGCCGGGATCGAAAACCAACTGATTGGGCATCAGTCGGAGATTTCCCCCATAAGCTATTGGCGCACGGTTGAAAGAATAGCGAATTTTTACAAACTACCTCTGTGAATAAACATGCCAATGACTAGCAGTGCTCAATTCAAGGATGAGCTTTGTAATATTAATACTAGTTGTCATTGTCTACAAATTGGCACTTATCTCCCAAAAGTGCACATGCGAAGTTAAGTTTTTCGGGTGTACATATATTGTCATCCACCGCCTCATCAATGTGCCTAGACATCCAATTGCTTTACGCCGACTGTATATATATATATATATATATATATATATATATATATATATATTCAGTTGTATGGATATGAGGTTGTGACCCTGGGTTTCACGCTTCTGCGTTCATCAGATAAGTTTGTATGTATGTGTGTGTGCATATGTATCATTATAATTACATTAAATTATCATTACTATGAATAGAAATATTCCGTGTTAACATAACTTGAACATATTAATATACATTTTCTAGGAACGCCTACGAAATCTATTAACTTTAAAAGAGCCCCAAACAATGGAGTAAACAATTATTGTAAGAAGACACGATGTATGATATATTGTCTACAAAAGAAATATTACAACTTACGAATTACAAATTGGAGACACTCAATCATGTACAAATATTTAAATATGTAGGAAGTGTTTTAACACTGGGAGGGAAGTTCGACACCATGATAAGAATGCTCATTACGATATTGAAACAGTATTCTAAAAGCTAAGCAATGTATTAAGAAACACTGAAATATTGTTAAAGGAAATGCTTACGGAAATGTTGCTTAATATCAGTCTTCCTATATGGCATAGACTTCCGGAAATTCGCTTCATATACGAAGACTAGAAACAGCAAATCTATTCTTCGGTAGTCAGATGCTTAGAATATTATGAACTCAATATGGAAGCACAGTTTTAATGAAAATGGGATAAAAAGGATACGTATACGTAACACCAGGAAAAGGAGGTTGGAATTTCTAACGCATATAACAAAGAAAGTGGACATGGAAAAATTGACAATGACAAGGCCTACTGAATTGTAAGGTCATATGAAAGTAGATCATTTCCAACCTAAAGAACCTGTGTAAATGGCAAGCAGAACAGAATGATTTAGCCAAAAGACAAAATTTACTTAGAGCTACAAAGGAGAGGAAATTGTGGAGAGACTTGATCGCCCAGGACCTGAGGGGCATGGCATATAGAAGAATTATTTGTAAATATCGTGCCCATTATTAAAAGACTGATTATTAACATTCATTGCTAAAGACTCTGGAAATTTTATCAGTTCCTTAAACAGATCCAGAAAGTACATGATTCAATGAGCCATGTAAGAGACAGATCAGAACGGGAATTAAATATAGCTGCCATACATCTGCGGGAGCTGTCCAATGTTCTCTTTCAAGCTAGCCATATTTGCTCATCGTTGTAGGTGAGGAAGTATTTTACATATCTATGGTATTCTCAGTATATTGATGTAGAACCAAATTCCTGTTGCATCTCGTCGCGTCTTTCTATGAGATATGTGGACCGATATTACGTAACAGTTAAGTAGTCTTTTCCACGTTTCTAACGAGATTTCCTTTTTCTTAATAGTTTGCTTAGCATTTGTCTATATTTCTGAGATGAGGTATTATGTACACTATTTACATTATTCGGACTATTGTCCCCATCTTTGTTGCTATATTTATCACAAGGTATTGAACTCACAACTCTTTGGGTCATGTCACTGAATCTAACCAACGCCTTTATCCACTGTGTTCAATACCTACTTAAAGCAGTGGAGAACTTGGAGAGGTGAATTAACAGGAGATAACTGATAACTGACATTTATTAATCATGGCACGTGGAACGAGAACAGATTACCCTAGCGGGCAAAATGAAGGTTCAGTTCGACATTCCAACCACCTGTAGAAGGCCGGAGCGTACAACGGCCGAAACCTTGTGATAAATATGGCAACAAAGATGAGGACAATAGTCTGAATAATTTAAATAGTGTAAATGCAAAAAGACGCAAACTTATGTTTCATAGATTAGGCAGGCAGGCAGCCTTGATTTATTTTCGAAGGATATTAGAATAATCCAGAATATATACTGGGAGTGACAGGACCCAAATATCTGTGAGTTCAATACGTGCTTAATGCAGTGGAGAACTTGGAGATGTGAATTAACAGGAGATAACTGATAACTGACACCCATTAGACATGGCACGTGGAACTAGAACAGCCTACCCCAGTGAGTGAAATAAAGAGTTCAGTTCGACATTTAACCACCTGAAAAAGGACGGAGCTTACAACGGCCGAAACGTTGTGATAAATATGGTGACAAAGATGGCATCACAACGCACTTGCCATCATTGCATTTGAGAATTACTCTGGCCTAAAGATTTTTTGCGAAATAATGTATTTGTCATTGTCAGTGAGGTCTGGGCAGCTCTCGTCCAAATATGACAGCCATATTCCCTTTTTCGCCCCATCTGGCTCTTGGAAAGTCAGGGGATAGCAGACATGAGGTACTTACTGGAGCGGTACAGGGAGCCGACCATTTTACACGAATTCTTAACAAGGTATTGTATGTACGAGTTCCACTTGAATTCCAATTTCTCATTCCAAGTATTTATCAATTACACCACAACGCACTTGCCACCATTGCATTTGAGAATTACACTCACCGAAAGACTTTTTGCAAAATAGTGTATTTGTCATTATCGTGTGTGTTTGTATATCAACATTAACAGATGTAAATGTTTATACTCAATCTATCAACCGTTATTTTCATAATAAATAATAACCCCAAACTCCTTTTGTTGGAAGCACGAAAACAACGTGGAAAGCCAAAGTACTCTTTTTTCACGAGACAACCGAGATCGTGTACGTGTTATTTATACATATTTTACAACGTGATAATTTTCGTCTGCAGATTAAACATCAAAGGATAATTGTTTTCTTTTGTTACATTATATTAGACAATGATTGAAGTAAATATGTATATGAAGCATCAAAACTAAGGAAGAGAAACAAGCGAGTAGAGAATCTATAAGCTATATTTTAAGAATCAGTTTGTAATTTCTGTATCATTTTTTCCTGTGCTGACGTTATCTCCCTTGTCTATTTTAAGTCAATTGCCTGCTGTTCCAGGATGTTAACGGCGCTATGACCTTTCATAAGATGTTTACGGGGAATTTTCCAATATTGTCTTAATCATTTCATCCCAAACAATGCAATAAAATCCATGATTATTCATGGTATAACTGAGGAAGAAAGAAACATACAGGACTATAAAAGAACAGGTTTAAAGGAGACAGGCAATGATTGATATTATATTCATAGTTTTGAAGATCTTTGGATACAAGATAATGGGAGAAAGAGAATGAGAGAGATTCACAAGCGAGAAAAGAAGCTATTATAATCAAACTTATAATTACATCTAAATATTTTAGAAATAGAAAGATGTGACCTAATTGCCAAAATAGTAGTGCGTTTCTATTCATGCTGTCTCTTCTTTGTGACACTTTTGATCCATCGAATCATGGTCCTATTAATATTTTACCGTTTTGGAAAAGTATTTGATGCTCTAATCAATTCCTAATTAGTTAAGCATATCAGTTGACATATCATTCTTTCAGATCAAAATATGTTTTTTCTAGTTCAACAGATGATTTGTTAACACTCATTACTAAATTTGGTTAACAATGGCTTGTCTTTGGATCTGGCTCAAGAAATCTCGAAGGCATTTGACAGAATTTGGCTTCTTCCGAAGCTCTAGTGTTATAGTATCACCGGTCGAACTACAGGGTTACATTTGAATGACAATTGCACGTATAGGAGTGAAAGATAACGGTTAACCCTAGCCTTAAACAGAGTAAGAATGTAATGATCTAGGAAACATTCTGAAAGAAGGTGTAGCCACAGGGCATCGTTTGGCGTGAAGATGCTGCTTGAGTAGAACTTACTGCTACCGATATAATAAGGAGGGAATATGGGTGGCCTGCTACAATGTAAATGACATGGCATGTTAGCGAGACCTAAGAATTTAGTTCGTCCGAACACTTTCGGTGGAAGTAACGATAGAGCAGCTAAAGGCTTGCCACCTCCCGAGAGGAATTCGTTACCCACAAGGGCTCGGAGACGCTTTTGAACTCTATCAAAAGTGGAGACTGTGTTTTGGGCAAGTCCGTCATACAACGAACATATATATATATATATATATATATATATATACAGATAGTAACAGATATATCTGTATACATATACAGATAGTAATTATTAGGAGGATTTGATAATTATATTTAATTAATTCATCGAGTCTGATAGAAACCTCAACAGCATGCAGAAACCACTAGACGGCCGTTTCGTCCTATATTTGGGAATCATCAGCAGTGCGCATCCACTACCGAGAATTGAAACCCTGACAGTTAGGTTGTCAAGCAAACATCATACCAGCTGTTCCGGTGACGAAGAAATTGTAAATCAGACTCAATATAGCGGTTAACCCTAGCCTTAAACAGGATAAGAATGTAATGATCCAGGAAACATCCTGTAGGAAGGCGGATCTACAGGGCATTGGCCTGAAGAAGCTGCTTGATTTGCAATCTCTTCGTCACCGAGGCCCATTGGAACAGTTGGTATGATGTTTGCTTGACAACCTAACTGTCAGGGTTTCAATTCTCGGTAGTGGATACGCACTGCTGATGAGTCCCAGCTATAGGACGAAACGGCCGTCCAGTGCTTTCTGCATGCTGTAGAAGTTTCTATCAGACTCGACGAATTAATTAAATATATATGGGCAGCAAACTTTCTTCAGACATTTTCAAGTGGGTTTGTTTTTAGTGTTGTCTGTTTTTCATGTTTTGCCTGTTTAATTTATTTTTGTGTTGCTTTGAATAGCAGCGTTCATTCCGAGTTAAACTCAGCTTGAATTCCAGTGTGCGTCTTCCTATATTTAAAAAGAAAATAACACTCATTTTCTACCTTTCAATAATGTGAGGTTGATAGTAAGAGAGAGATGATTGCTAGATCTCGTTTACAGTCTCTCTCTTACAGACGCGCCGTCGCCTATCTCTGTCTGTTTTACAAATACTTTCATGGCAATTGCTCCGAGGAGCTGCATTCGCTGGTTCCCAGACTTCATGAGTTCAAACGCCCTACGAGTCAGGCATACCGCTCTCACTCTTTCACTGTCGAAACTCCTAAATGTAACCGTCTGTTCTACTCCAATAGCTTCATGTCACGCACCTCTGGCTTCTGGAACTCCCTTCCCTATTCTATTCCAGTTTCTTTGAGAGCTATAATCTCCAACTATTCAAATGTAATGTCAATCGACATTTCAAGTTGCCTTGATCTATCCACTATCCTTCTCCTTTCCTCTATCACTCCTATCTGATCTTGCTCCAAATTTTCTGTATCCACTTGCGTCCTAGTGGCTTCTCGCCTTGCTTGGGGTGAAACGTTTATATACATACATACATATATATATATATATATATATATATATATATATATATATATATATATATGGACCCTCTCAAATAGCGAGATGTTTCTGTTAATGTGATTTATATAGAATTTTAGTGTTTCGTGAAGGGTTCTTGCAATATATCTTGTTGTTAATCCTGAAACACCTATAATTCACAATTCTTACAGACTTTTCTCAGTTTTAACGGAATATATATAGGCAGGTATATTCTGGAAACAATATTCTTCAATCTAGCGAGGGTACTGATGCGAGCGATATTTGATGGTGTTTTCAAAATTCTACACTTGCAAATGATATAACAATATAAAATAACATTAATAAATATTTCACTTCTCATTGTGATACAAAATGAAATTGTGAATATAATCATTGGAGCAGTCGACAAGAAAACAAGCTACACGTTTTCCTCAAGTATTGTCCGAGAGTTGCTTTGACTTTTCAAGAGGATCACACACACAAATCGATTGGCTTGTAACATTGATATAATAAATAAGTTTGCCAATACAAGAGAGAACATGCTTCAAAAGTAATCACATTTACCGAATAGGGATGCACACTTTTTTTATGAGGATTATTTCCCTTGTGGCTTTTTAGTCTTGTGTCTACATTGTTTTGTGTTTGTGCCTATGGTGAATTGCTTAGTTTGTTTTTTCCTTTATGTATTTTTGCGTTTTATTTGCTTATTTATAGTTCAGTTTCAACTCAGTGTTATTATTATTATTATTATTATTATTATTATTATTATTCTAGCTTTTCCGAACACGGATCGTCGCCTGGCAAGTGGATCTGTACGCATGCGCAACTCGTAATAAGCCAAAGAGAACGATTCTTGAATGAACTTGCAATTCTCTGTCTTAAAGCCTTTTATGTGATTCGTGACGATTTGCCGAGGTAAAGAAAGGGGAAAGAGAATAGAAAAGTGAACGCAATTTCCTTTCATGTTCACGTTATTCACACGACAAAACACGCACACACAGACACACGCAGATACGCGGGGAGGCGCGCTCGCTCATACACTTATACATATATACAGACAGAGGGCCATGCATAGAGTTCGATGCATTTTGTAAACAAATCTAAGTGTCAAATTATATGTACCACATGTCTTTCTGATCACACATATATACACATTTCTCAAGCGCAATTGTATATTTCAAGATAAAATTTTCCCAAATAATGTTTTTCTCCATCTCTCCATTTGTACCCATATATCAATATTTATATATTTATATACCTCTACTTCTCTGTCTCTCCTCACTCTCTCAGTCTCTGTTTTTTCTCTTCATATATATATATATATATATATATATATATATATATATATTTTATAATTTATAATTTATATTTTATTTTATACTTAGATATTATAAATTTGTCTATTATAATTATGGAAATATTTAATTTTTTATTGATTATTGATTTATTTATTTTTCAAATCATTCCTTAATATATTTTACAATTTATATTATTATTTCATTTATGCTGGATAATATTATGATTCTTATTATTTTAGGATGATGATGAATGTATTATGTGCTGTTTGCCGTCTAAACTGACACCATTTACACTGATTTTATACGCATTGTTGTAACTCTTTTACTTCCTATGCCTTTTCCTTCCTATCTCTCTACCTTCCTATAACCGGTATATTCTCTCTTTTTAATGTAAGCCCTTTTAAGGACATTTTTCTAGCTCAATATATTTATTTTTGCTACTGGCTCCTTTTTTTATTTCTTTCTTGTTTCTTTTCTTTTTCTTTTTTTTTTCTTCTCTTAATTTTTAATTTTTTCTTGCTTTTTCTTCTATTTTTTCCATTGTTTCCTCTTTTTCTTTTTTCTTAATATATATCATCTTCTGTTTCCTTTTTCTCTGTCTCTTTTACCTTTTCTTCTATTTATCCCGGTATAGGTCTATCTGGATGAACTGATTCCATTTCTTAAAAATATGAGGTCTGAAGTGATGAATATGTATATATTCATTAAATAAATTATAACCGATATGAAATTTTATTGTGTTGTTTAATTTCTCATATATATATATATATATATATATTATATATATATATATATATATATATATAATTGTGAACATTGAAGTCTATACTCAGAGACGACGGGCTGTTTCATGCTAGACGAAATATTCAGGCCGCGAGTGTTGGATTTTTCTCGACTATTTATATATATGACAGTGATGCGTTGTGGGTAATCCATTCTGGTTTTTTTTTGGGGGGGGCTAATTTATTTTACTTGTGTTTTATATTTATTTTTTTTTTTATATATTTATTTATTCTTTTCGGTTTTCGATGTTTTATTAACGTAGTAAAAATGTCTGGGGATTTGCTTACGTCACTTATTTAGTAGTTTGTTCTGGTCTGGGAAGATAAAGCTATTTATTCGTACAATTTTGAATTGATTGCCGTAGTCTAATATGTTATTTTGCAGGGGAGACTTTTAAATTTGTTTATTATATTATTTATTTATTTATTTGAATTGATTATTTTTAATTTTTTTTTTTGCTCATTTATGCTTATTTTTTAAAAATTCTAACGATTATTTTAGCGGGAGCGATTTGTTAATTTGTTCATTTATTTAATTATTTGAATTAATTTTTACTTATTTATCCTTTTTATTTGCTTTTTTTATTTTTCATTTTGCATATTTTATTTATTCGGTTTTCGATTTTTGAGCAACTTAGTAATTTTTTTTTCTTTTTTCGTTACATAGCATTTATAGATATTATCTCGCCCAATTTTGGGATTGATTGTTGTAATCCATTCTAAATGTTATTTTGGCGGAATTGGTTCGTTAATTTATTCATTGTTTACTGTATTTATTTGGATTGATCATTTTTACTTGTATTTTATGTATTTATTTTCTATTTTTATTTGTTCTATTTCTTCCATTCTAACAGAAATGGTTTGTTAATTTGTTTTTATTTGCTTGGGTTAATTTATTTTACATGTTTTTATGTTTTTTTGTTTATTTTTATTTATTCTTTTCAGTTTTCGATTTTTAAGTAGTAAAAATTGTTTTCATGTCTGCATTTTGAGACCCTGGAAACAAAGAAACCATGTACAGAAAACATCTTTCACAAATAGTAAATACGCGAACAGCACAATGCTTTTTAAATATATCTGAGAAATTAAAAACAAAACACAAATCACACCAAAAATATCCTGGAAAATATGGAAAAGTTCATTAGCCTAAAACAATCAATCCAAAACCTTGGAAGAAAGCCATTATTATCTTCCCAGACCAAAATAAAAAAAACGACCCGGGCTCATCCCTAACAGGTTTACGGTATTTAGTTATTTTTAGTCACTTAAACATATATATATATATGTATATATACTCAAGCCGTATCTTTACTCAAGCTCACCAGGTATGCTGTGCCTTGCATTCATTTGACAGACTTACCTTCGATCTGTCATGTGGGTATGACATTTTTCAAGACCTCATTCCTCATTTTGTACCCTCAGAAATTTCACCTGTCTGTACATGATGCTACGGTTAGCACTGTTCATTGCAGTACTTACTTTTGTCCTTTTTCCAATATGTTTCATTCGCTTCAGGATAGCTTAGAATGTTTGCAAGCTTTCTTTGAAATGAGCAATGCATAGTATTTTAGTATTATCTCATAAGTCTAGGGTATGCCTTAAAACTATATCTTACAATGGAATCTCGACTAGGAGACAGAATTAGGGTACCCAGATCTATGGTCAAGTACGGGTGAACCCTGGCTAAGATCTAGCACCTGTTTGTCCCCCTAACAGGCTTAAGGTATTTAGATTTGTGTGTGTGTGCGCGCACGCACGTGTGTGGCGGCATTAATGTGTGTGTGTGTGTGTGTGTGTGTGTGTGTGTGTGTAACCCATATAGGTGGTGGGTGTTTTTCCTTTGTCGGATGATTGACATGAATGAAAATGTGGATAAGTGTAACCAGAATGTGATGTTTGAGTGAGTTTCTCTGTCTGTGCGTGTGTGTATGTCTCGGTGGGGGCGGGGAGAATCAAATGTTTACTTACTGCTTCAAGGCAAGCACACCGCCATGTTCATGATCAGATATAAATTGTGGCAGTGTTTTCTTCCTTTTTTATGGAAGAGCAAATATTGCTGCTGAACCGGAAGTCATCCGCGATTGGGCAATAAATTGCCAAGAAGAGTCGTATGGTGTGCATTTCGGAAGATGGAAAAAGTTGTAGCTAATGGAATGTACACAAGTCGATACCCGATCAGTATCGGCAGGGTCACCGTGGAGAACGGGTATGATGTTGAAAGACCCGAAACCGCCATTGAAGTTCGGCTAGAAACATCACTGATGATGTGTACTATAACATTCATAGCGATATATTCATTGTTTGTGATATGATAATCGAGTTGTGCACAAATTTGGATGACTGAAAATTTAAATTCTATGAGCGTATGATGCTTTTGTAATTGCTGATTTGTTTAATAGTAATATTGGAAATACAATCTACTAAAGGTTTTCTTCTATGTGGCGATTCCCTTCAAGACATTTGTGATCACGTCTCTGTAATATTTCCGTTTCTTTATAGCTCGAAATAACGTTTGTCTTCTTACCGTCTCTTCCAAACTCTGCTCTACACTCAAGCTTGCCAGGTATGTTGTGAATTCTTTTTCTCTCTCACACTTACCTTCAGTCTGTACTTTGAGCATCAAATTTCCTAAGCAATTTTTCCTCAATATGTGCCTCAGAAATTACAAATGTCTCTTCTCGATGTTATATATGCGTTAGGGAGCAGTGAAAACACATAACTTTGAGTTGCAAGCTGCATTTTTCAGGCATCATTTGTATGATTGTAACAAACACCTGTGAAAATTATCAGGCTATTTCATGCCCACTTTCCCTGCAGCATCTCCATCGACTTTTTGTCAATTTTACTGTACACCAAAAAATAGTGACATCAATGGGTTACATAAGGGTGCATCTTGATACCGACATACACTGGAGCATTGAAATTTATAATTGTAATTATTTCTGCTCATGGCTGGGTCTGAATGTTGTTAACATACAGCCCGAGGATTCTACTCCATAAATATTCCACTTTGACATGCATCATAACTGTATTAACTTCTTTGGAAATCGCATGGAGGTATTTCTGATTCCAGGTCAGGTCTTTCTCCACTTCTTCATTCAGGACAGAGAAATCAGTGAAATTGAAGGCAGATCAGCCAAATGCACCTTGATCCTGTTTTCCAATGGGACAACGCCAATGTTCATGACCATTTGGTTTACCATCATACTGCTGGAGAAACAGCGCGGAAACGCAGCTCATTTCCGTGAAGATGATAAATGAAGTAATGGAGCGGTTGACCAAGTGAGATTTCAAGATGGTGAATGGCTCTATTTTCTGATCTTACGTTTACATTGGTCCCGTCACAACCAAAACATACTATGGGCTGCTGTGTTAATATGTTCTTTTCACCAGAAACTCGAGACTAGTTTTGGCAATCTGTTTTCCGAGCCCAGTCATGGGAGTCACATGAGTGAGATATTCACTGTCAGGCTCCATCGTGATCATATAATAATCTTGTACAATCAACCCCGACCTCTATTTATTTGTCTTCTCATTCTTTATCCTCACACAAGTGGCTATCATCTTACCATCAATATATAGTGAAAATTTTCAGGCCATTTCATGCCTTCTTTCCCTGTCAAATCGCGAGCGACTTTTGCCAACCTTTACTGTACACCAAAAGCTAGGTGTCATTTATTGTTTCCCAGGAGAGTAATAAATTGTACATTGGTGACATAAATTTAAGTCTAATATTAATTATGATATACATCATATTAAAATATTACAAAATCTTATTTGTGCAGAATATGGACAACATTTTCCGAGACAATAAACCTTGCTCAATATATCCATCTTTTGCTTTTTATCCCATCACTTCAATGCAATCTTCAGTCATCCCTTTCATTCATCTTTCGAACACTTGTGTACTCTTTGGACGCTTTGTCACAACTAATTGTCTCTCAAGAATGTCATTAAACCGTTGATTTGATAGAGAACCATTCTAATGAGGGCCAGGCTTGAGTTCCCTAAGTTTCTTGAGTTTCTCTAAAAGACACGTCCTCGTTTGCATACATACCAAGAAGAAGTTGATCTGTGTGGGCGAAGTATGCATTTCTCTGTTCAGTCTTCTTCACTATCGTCTTCTCCTTATGTTATGGGACCTTACCCATAACAACATAATTGTACTATTCCATACGTAATAAATACTGCGCCTCAAGAGGAAGCAGGGAGTTCAGTCCGAAGTCGGGAATGGGGGGGTGACTAAATACCGTTCAGTCTGAAGTCGGGCGACCGGCTGACCGGCTGATCGGTTGAACTCTCTGCCTTCGGACAGGAAAGAACCTGAACGAGGCTACGCCGAAGGGCAGTCTCTTTCGGGGAGGTAAACCGACCCTGAACCCGTTTATACGGGTTCAAAGGGCATATTTTTGACCGAGATCACACGTTAAACCGGCCTTGTGCCCCATGAAGCCCTCGTGGGGGGAGTGACTAAATACCGTTCAGTCTGAAGTCTGGAGTGAGGTCCGTCAGAAGTCCGTCAGGAGTCAGTCAGTCGAGTCAGAGGCAGTCCGAAACAAAGTCGCGTTCAACAATTACTACAAGACATTGGAATAGTGACAATTGTCGAGACTACATTGTTCTCCCTACTAAAACCTGATTGTTCATACTAACCCTTTCTACTTCTCTGTATATATTCCTGTTTGTAATATATCTGTGTTATTCCATATCCGTGTTCGAGTTCTTCTTTATTGGTTCTACCTTGGACTATCACCGTGGTACAAGGAACCGGACCATAACACCTTGTGGCTGAGCCTTGATGCTGCCAGATACAGCCAGAGGATTCTCCTCCATAAAGAATTCCACCTTGACACGCATAGAAGACCTGGCTCAATAGCAGCCAATACATTTATATTAACAACTGTAATAACTACTATACAGGTATTTATGAACCAAGGAGTGATCTTTCTCCACTTCTTCATTCAGGACAGGGAAATCAGTGAAACTGACTGTCTGGACGGCAACAGTCTGCTTTCCAATCGGTCCACGTAGATGCACATGACCATTTGCTTTACCAAAATACTGATAGAGAACAGCTGGGAAAGGAAGCTAATTTTCATGAAGCTGACTGGTAAAATAAGGAGAGAGTGACCAAGTAACATTTTCTGATCCTGCATTTTCATTTGTGATGTCACTACCAACAAATACAATGGATTGCTGGATTAGATTTTTCTCCAGAAGAAACTCGTGAATACTTTTGGAAATCAGCTTTCCGTGTCCAGCCTTAGAAATCACATGTGTGATATATTCATTGCCAGTCTCAACAATGATAACATAATGATCTTTGCACCGTCATCCTCGAACTCCATTCATTGGTCTTCCCATTCTTTGTCATCACACAACAACTAGCAGCTCAGACAAAGTCCCCTTGATCTGCTTTCTGATGGGACCACGCCAATGCTCATGACCACTTGGTTTACCATCATACTGCTAGAAAACAGCGGAGACGCAGCTCATTTCCGTTAAGATGACCGATGAAATAATGGAGCTGGTGACAAAGATTTCAAGATGCTGAACGGCTCCATTTTTTAATCTCATGTTTACATTGTTCCAATCGCAAATAAAACATACTTTGGGCTGCTGTGTTAAATTTTTCTCTTCACCGGAAACTCAAGACTGCTTTCTGTACCCAGTCACGGGAGTCGCATGAGTGAGATATTCACTGCCAGGCTAAACAATGATGACATAATGATCTTTAAACCTCATCCTCAATCTCCATTCAATGGTCGTCGCATTCTTTATCCTCACACGCGTGGCGATCTTCTTAAATGCACAAAATGCACTGATGTCATATTTTCATAACTAGCCATATAAAATTTCTTGCGTCTGAATCAGTATTTTGTCTCGCATCTTGTAGCTGATGTGGTCCAATAATTTGACTCTTGTCATACTTTGTGATAATGCCGTAATCAGTTTAAGCTGCGGTAGCCACGTCAGCTCCAACATAATCGCTAATCAAGTATCGGTCACAAGCGGCAGCCGGTGTGGGAGTCTTGTCCTGTTCTGTGAACTGGTGTCTGTCTAAGCTTTTATATCTGGGACAAAATCATCATCGGCAGTAAAAGGATAGATATCTCTTGAATCATTTGAATTATCCTCATCATATAGAATATGTCCAACTAACAGATCTTTATGTATTTGATCAAGCTGACTGCTGCCTCTGTCTGCATCATACTTCTATCTTAAGATCACTCTGTCTCACATCATTGTCACTTCATGTCAATCCCTGCAATTTTCTTATTCTAATCGTTGGTCAAAGAGGTAGTCCACCTCATATTTGGTAACATTTATATCACATTTTAAGGCTAGGTGAAATCTATCACACTTCTTAAGTTTGCACTTCACATCCTGTCAGGGGACAGTAACAGCTATAGATACCAAACAAATCATTCATTTCTTCTTGAAATCCAGGTTTTACCCACATTCTTGTTCTAATTAACATCAATACCGCTACTGCTCAATTTCCTCAACCTTTCCTCAATAGTTTTCTGGCTAAGAAGAGGAAGAGTCTGTTTATCTCCAATTACTTTTCCCCGTGTTTTTTAATAATCCTGGGCAGCAATATTCATAAACATTGAGGAATCTTCAAACTTTCCTTGATGTCATTTCTATCAACAGCAGTTCTTTAACATCTCGGTTTTCGGGGGAATTCTGTCCACTGGAAGAACACTTTCAGAGCCAAACAATGCATGATCTGTGGTTACCCTCGTTAATACAGTAACCATCTCATTAGCAAATTTGTCAGTTAACCTGAAAGGAAAAGAGAAAGAGTTAGTGAATGAACAACATTGAATATAAACATTTTACACTGCACCAATACAACATAAGTAAATTTTTAAATTTCAATTGCAAATGCTGCAGACCAAAATTCGATCTATCAGCTTCATGGAGTCTGACATATGTACAAGGAACTATTCAGGAAGAGTTCAACTTTGTGCAATAATTTTGCTGCTCCCTACTCTACGTGTCCCTTTTGTTGCCATTGTCTCTAGAATGTTTTCCGTTACTTCATTTCGATTTTTTTATGTTAGGAAATTGTCCAGAATTCACTGCCATGTATGAGGTCTGGTACTACTAAATAATTTAGTGCTCTTTTCTTTGTTTCTAAAGATATTTCTCTGCTTCTTAATACTTTGCCCAACCTTTGGAAAGCATCTTTCATTATTCAAATGTACCTTCGAATGTCAGTGTAGCATTCCAAACTTCCAAGTTATCTAAATTATTGAACCTGTCTGAATTCGATATCTCCAGTCTGTAACGTGCAAATTGGACGGTTCCTTTGGATAACACCCTTGAATTCAGTTTTTATTCAATTGAAATGTAGGTCTTATTTTCTCGCTTTACTTCGCTACATTTTTGTGGGAGTTTTTGTCGTTTCCATCCTGCTTGTTTAAATTCATTCTTGCTACTTAAATATAAACATGTCATACATGTGTGATCTTGTGTGTGTGCTTGTGTTCCTATATTTCATGAAATGCCATATCGATTGCAAAATCATTTTGTTGCAATTTAAACTCGGATGTGAGACATCAAACACGTTTAGTTGTTAAGCAGACAGTGATAGATCCGCTGTTGTTTTCATAAGGTTGTGAAACTCTTTGATGAAGTAATTTCACTGCTAAATCATTTCCAATAGTTTTATTTTTGCTTTTTATCGAAAAAATGCTTTAACGATATTTCGTCGCTCGTTCAATTAAAAATCATAAGAGGATAACTATGGCGGTGTGGAAACTAGCCAGAAGGAAAAGACGGCAGAAGAGGACTCTAGATGAAAGCTAGACTTAATCATGAAAGTTAATTATTTACAGCTTTGTCGATGAAGGATAAACTCTGAAGCTAAGGAAAAAAACTGGGTATTTTTTGAAGCTATTTTATTTCGATTTGCAGTATTGTAATTAAACATCCTAAAAATAGGCTTGTTCAAATTATTTTTGATAAAAAGCAAGAAAATTTAGCAAAATACGCTCAAACGATATCATTCGTAAAATGACCAGGAAAAGTTTCACTTATCTAAAATTGACCTAAGCAAAATTCTCGTATTTATCCTTTGACTTAACGAATATTATATTGAAAAAAATATATTTGTATATGCATTATGTAATGGAGGGATTATAGTGAATCAATTGAAAGGTCTGCAGCTATGAAAGTTGGTTCACTTTTCACAATTTCATAATTTTTCTCTCATAAGTCTAACATTTGTTCATACATCGAATGTTGCTGTCACATCTGGTCTTAAGCTTCTGGTATGTATTTAGAGATTCTTGCTAAAATTTAAAGTGTTATCTGCAATATTATTTGTTCTGACTTAGCATGTCGGCTAAAGTCACTTTCCCATCACCATAACATAGTTTCCTTGTGACTTTTCTACAAATAATTTCATGGTAATCTTTCCGAAGATTTCATCTTTACTAACGTGCATTTACAAATTCAAGCGCAGTGCGAGATAGACAGCAAGGTCATATTTACAGTTGAAATTCATAGATATAATCGTAAGTTCTATGTTAACAGCTTCTTCTTCCGCTTGTGGAAGTCACTTCCGGATTCATGTTTTCTATTCAACTTTGATCAGCCAATATTTTAAATACAACGTCAAACTTTTTTCTTCATTCCTATTCGTTTTTTTCTTTCTCCTTTTCTTTTTCTTTTTCATATTCTTTCGCTCCCGATAACACATGGCGTCTTAGTACCTTCATTATCTTGCGTGCAGTGAAATCATAATTAAATATAAACAAAAAGCATCATACATGTCCTTACGAACATTTTTAACGACACTGTTGTCTATTATTATCTAATAAATGCAATTACTACTTCCAAAAGAGAGTATAGTACTTTCCCACTGCCTTATCCACGGGTAAGAATCCAGTGAATTTTTTCATTCAGGCCGGCTGCCAACCAAATCTGAAGTAACTAGTGTGTTCTCTCATTTAAACTATGACTGAAGTGAGATGCGATACAGCTGTCTTTTTTAAATCAAAAGCCTGAAAATAAATGGAACAGATAAAGCTGAAATGAGAAATCAGCTTGACACTCCCATTTTCTTCACGAATAACTGTTACGAATATTCTTTATGATATTAAAAATATATTAAAAATAAGTCATCAGTCCATCACATTTTGATTTATCAGATCCGTAAGGGAAAATGCTTCAATAAATGATTGAAGCGATATTTTGAAGTGATATTATTTGCACGTAATTATCAATACCACTCGATATGCTTTCAACAAATCAATACATAATGAAAGCTAAATACAAAACAGGTTGAAATTTTATAAAGAATTTACTCCATGAGAAATAATGTAACAGATGTTGATTGTGGAAACGTAGATCTTTCATTAAACAGAGTGTCCATGTGTTTATATCTGAAAAAAATGTTATTAATTACATTACTAGTGATATGGACATGGGATAGGTGAGAGATAATAGAAAGAAAAGAAAAACCTTAGACAGCATGAGATTATATAGTCTCCAGGTGACATTTGCTGTTACTAGGTCGTCTTGTTCTTACTACCGTCACCTTTTTACCGCTAATATTCCGTTTTAGTGGACCTTATTCACTAACTATTGTCTACTTAATTAAATTTGGTTAATTCGTTCTATTTTCCTCTTAGTTTGTTTCGGAAATCACACATTTCTCAATGGAGACTGTTATATCGCCTCTGTCCTCAAATGCTATACTAGCAAACTACATTTGATTCAATGAAACAGTAAAATAAAGATATTTGCTATTCTACTGAAACCAAAATTGATAGCATTTTCTCTCTCCAGCAAAAGCAAGGAAAATGTCTAAAGAAATCATATTAAAACCATTTAAGATGGAATCTCCATTTCATTGTCAATACTTTTGGATATACCTAAATATATTGCTGTTAGCAACGAATTTCAGCTTTGATGTATCTACCGCAGATAATGATGTCTTACTGTATTTATTTGTGTGAAAATAATTCAACTATTGATTAATATATCTTCCTATACACACATACACACACATCTTATTGGAAGGAGATTTCTCACGGTCTGTAGAACAGTAAATCCATTTCGAAACCGCGAGAAAATTCGAGAAACTGCGAGAACCACTAAGGATATTCATTCCATCCAAACATATCTTTATATTTGTGATGCACTCAATTCTATCGTACCAATCAAGAATTTCTTTGTTTTTATTTATAAACTCATAGTTCTTTTTAATTTAATACTCATGCCAGAGCCTGCATTTAGCAATTATTTAGCGACTGCATATGTGTGCAGACCATATTTCAGACATCAGATGCTTGTCGTGACAGTGACACATGGCATATTTCCCACGCCCTTGGCCTAAAGATAAAGTTCTATAAAAAAACTTAAGGTACGAAAATAAAATAAGCTTTTGTCCATTAATCACTTGTGAGTCCTGTCTGTGACTTCCATCAGCATGGCTAATGCTAACTTCCTGAAAATTGATTCTTTGCGCTTTTTTGGGCTAAACATCTCAGCTGATATGAAATGGAAAGACTATATTGAATATATTGCTAGGTTAGCTGCTGTTATATATCCTACCTATGAACACTAATTGGTATGTCGTAATCCTCATAAACACGTTGAGCACTATTGTAAGTGGAGGCAATATGCTGCCTAAGCTGGCAGCGTGAGCTGTCAGCGTGGGAAGTTTTGCTGTGTCAAACTGTCTGCTTTTTGGAAGAGTAACACGGACGAGGCTATGCCAAAGGGCAGGGTCTTGTCCGTTTTAGACAGATACCCAACCCCGCATATGCGGAGTCTACGGGTAATTTTTGTTCGAGCCCACAGGATCGGATTTTCCCACATTAAATTTGGCCTTGTGCCGCATCATACCTCGTGGGGTGGCAGGTAAATATCGTAATATGCTGTTTAAGCTGGCAGCGTCAGCTGTCAGTGTTGGAACTCTTGCCGTGTCGAACTCGCTTCCTTCTGGCAGAGAGGAACCCTGACGAGGCTATGCCGAAGGGCAGAGTTTTCTTCTGGAGAGGTAGACAGATATCCGATCCCGCGTATGCGGGGTCTACGGGTAATTTTTGCCTGAGCCCACGGGCTCGGAATATCCCACATTCAATTTGGCCTTGTGCCGCACCCTACCTCGTGGAGAGGGAGGTAAATATCGTAATATGCTGTCTAAGTAGCCCACCACTAACAGTGGTTTATTATCTTCACGCCGCTGGCGAGTATTGTATTTTGTTGATATTTTACAGATTAGCATTTCATTTCAAAACTCCGTTTTGGTTATTCCTCATTCAGTAACTCTTCGTAGGTCACAAAAACTGCTAAAAAGATTTATTGACTGTGTCGCGCGTGACAGTTTTTCTCCTTGGAATCTATCTTACATATCTATATCTACCAGTCAGCTATGCTTAGAATATTGCTGCCACAAATAGTCCGGTGCTCCTTTTGTTTACCTTGAGCATCTTGATAAGATCAAAAGAAGAATCAGTAAAATTACTGGTCTTGATCCGGCCGCTCGTCTTCAGTCACTTACTCACCACGGTTAGGCTGCCTGTCTGTATCTTTTCTATAAGTTCTTCGCTAAGGTACCTAGAATGTATAAATTGCTGAGATCTCGCCGGCAGTCCGGTACTGGCGGCGAGATCTCATCAATTTACCGTTGAGCTAGCTAGATATAGCCGTAAGTTCTATCCAAACAGTTGCTTCTTTTGCACTTCTGTGACGTCCCCCCCCCGCGGGTGTCTCCGCTCCAAACGTGACGTCCGCCTATCTGCGTCAGTCGTGCTATCCCGTCCTGTGACGACCCACTGGCTTGGTATTGGTCGCGGCACCCAAATGTGACGTTCTAACCTTTTGGTGATTCGGATGGGAATCTGGTTAGATTCGATATCAGTCTCGTCGTTCCCAACTCGCCTCCAACGTCTGGTTACCGAAGTAACTACTTTGATTTCCAGTCTACCTACCCACGTTGTGAATTGATCTTAGGCAGACGAAATCAATCAGTCGCCGGGGCCGTAATGCAAGTCGAGTTCGAATAAGGCGATATCGCACAAATAGATATAAATTAAAATAAAATAACAACTCGAAAAGTTCAAATGTGTTAAAAAATGATAACAATATTTTATATCTGGTTTCTGGATACAGGACTGCGTCTATTTCCCAACCCGCTATATGGATTCGTGACACGTTGTTTTTGTTAGGCGAGACTTAACATCTTAAGTTGTCTGTTCTTTAAGAAACTGGTTCTTTGTATGTCTTCCAGTGATATTCGTAAAACTTGTTTTGGTGGTATGAGTCTAAGTCGTTCTTCAAAAATAAATCGTTCTTGGTTAGAAGATTAGTTCGGAATTGCGTGAATCTTAGTCAGCTAATGCGTGGTGGGTCTTCAGAGCTCTCAACTTAAACTCGAACTCACTGGAACTGGAAACTCTAAACTCTAAACTGGAAATTGGAAACTGGAAACTGGAAAAACTGATTTTCGCTCGCTGCGACTTTGCTTGTATGGACGCCGACCCAAACCGGGGTGTGCTCGTCGGGGTTTGAGGTTCATTGATGATTCCAAACCCACAATCCATTTCTTTGTTTTCGGTCAGGAAAATTTTATTAATTTCCATTTTTGGAAGTCTTCCCGTCCTCCCACCTTCTTCTGTTCTCATATGGGTATCTCACCATACCCTCAGAGGGCGTCAACGGTTTTCCCCTCTCTCTCTCGAAGTGACATCTCATACCTATCCCCTCAATGAGTGCCAGCAGCCCCCCCCTGCTTCACATGATCACCTGCGCCTTGCTCTCGTTAACATTCAGCCAATGGGCGCTCAGCTGTGTGGGTGTGACCAAATTAGTCACTTATTAATTTTTGTCTATTTAGAATTCTGTCTCTGAGGTCAGCTGGCCAACCTAGAATTCGTCAATAAGCTTTTCGCCATCACTAAGCGGTTGGCCCATTATACACTTTCACATTCTGGCGTTATCTATTCCCGATAATATAAGTTCGCCACCATGACACAGTTAATTTTTATCTATTTAGAATTCTCGACAATGGCAATAAAAATTTTCACCATTTTTCCTTGTCAAAATAACACCGCTTAATCTCCCTTTCGTGATGGCTTTTTTATCATCTAAATTTAACTCTCGCCTTTCTTTTTTTCTTTCTGTTGTGTATGATACACCTAATTTACATAAGCGGACTACCGACCATATAAATATGGGTTGGTACCGGAAGACGGGGAAGATAGTAGAGATTAAGAAATTGAATCCAGAGACTCTGCCCGACTGCGATTTAGTCAACCCATTATGCAGGAACAGTCTTCCCAAGAATATACCAAACTAACTGTAAATATTGTGTACCTATTCTTTGTTTCAATACATTTTGTTAACGTACATTTTGTGTTGTATTATTCCATGCTTATTTAAGCTTCAACACTTTCTTTCCTTTTTCTTTTCTTCTATCTCCTTTTTAAGCAAGGTAATTAGTGTTACACTTCTCGCTTTTGGAACTCCCTTCCAGATACATGCTTTCCAGACAAACTTTATCTGCAACAATTTAAATGCAATATCAATCGTTATCTACTTTCTTCCTGATTACACTTTTCTTTCCCTGCTCATTAATGTTTCTGTTCATGATTCTTCCATATCATGGAACCGCTTGCGCTTTAGAGGCTTTATTGCCTTGCTTGGGGTGATACCATTTTTTTAAAAGAATCGACATTTTCAAATGCACACGTAAATGATAATTTATTTGAATGTTCACATTAATTTTTGCAATTGATTTTAGAAAATTTCTTATTGATTTTTCGGAAATTATATTCCAAGCTTATTGATTTTCTTTTTAATTAGAAAGTATTTCACTTTCTTTTCTTCTGATTTTATAGTCTGTAAAGTTGAGTCAACTGTGCTTGGAAAATAATGGAAACAATTTTGTGCTTGAGGTAGACAAGTTGGATTAACAGACATAATGGCGAATCAAAGCGGATTTCCATTCTTAAATCCATAGTATTATGAAATCCAAATGTTTTCGACCTAGAAATTGATATAGTGAAATATGCATTGGTTGAATGTATCTGAGTTTGTAATTTGTTTTTTCTCGGAAAAGATATTTGTCCTTATATACAGGAATAACGATCACTGGTAAACAAAACTTTCAATCATTGCTATTTCTTTTGCAAATGGCGTTTATGGCGCGTTTACCTTTCACCAACCACTAATCTCGTCTCCAATTCCCTCGGGTTAGGATAAGATTATGAATGTGTTTTCAAATGTATCTTGATGCTTGTGATTATAAGACAATGTCTGCTTTGCTGGGCTGTTTCCGTCGGTAAGATATTGATTGTTTTAAGCGCGAGTTCTGTTTCGTAGAACTCCTTGCAAATATCAAAATCACTAGCATTAGCTGCAAACGCTGGCGACAGTTGCTATCCACGAAATCGCTCTGCAAGTGATTAGGATGTTCTGTAATATTCTGTAGAAATAGATACTAAATTATTTCAATTCTGACGTCATATATACACACATAATTTATATTAAATTATTAACACACACTAAAACACACACACGCGCATAAATATATATATACGCCCCCACATACACACACACACACACACACATATATATATATATATATATATATATATATATATGTATATATGTATATATATATATATATATATAAATATAGATAACTAGACTCGTTTCGAAAAACCCTCGAATTTTTTATTTGCTAATCAAATCAATCTCGAGTTTGTCTGGCTCACTAGGTGTATCTCTCTCTCTCTCTCTCTCTCTCTCTCTATCTATCTATCAATCAATATATATATATATATATATATATATATATAGTAGAGTGTGTAAAAATAGTAATGTTATATGTTTTATTACATAAGAAATAAGCGACACACTCAAACATATCGTACATCAAGTCATATTTATACATCACAGCTTCACATCCCTACTTATCATCACATTACATAAGCTCCACCTTTCTCAACGGCAGTGTTACACCTTCGGAAAATGGCGTGTATTTCATCGTAAAACTCAGCCAGCTAGTGAATCAGCCAATTACTCACAGAAGTTTTCGCCATGATGTTTGCTTTTCGTTCACATTTTCATGGAAGTCTGAGGGTGGTAAGTCAGAGGGCGATAAAGAAGTGAAAACTACTATAATAAATTAGCAACATCATTACTAACCATATACCGTAATGCGACGCCTCGATTGTGTCGCTGCGTTACTCAACACATCACTCCTAATGCGATATACCAAAGACGCACTATCTCTGTTACTTACTGAAAGCCAAAGCAGCAATCTTAGGACAAATTATTTCCTTCGGTAATAAATAGTCAACGCATATGTATTGTATCGGCTACCTATGTTGTACCCATCAGAATAATTTTACCGAATATTTTCAGTGACATAGAGAGTTTGCGAGGTGGGGAAGTCACTTAACTTAAAATTGGAGACAGATATCCTACACAGCAAAGAGTCTTAAGGAATAATTTGGAGGGAAAAATGCGTTTTATATCAGGGAATCGCGCCTTCTCGTTCGTTGCTGATTCATCAAATCACGGGCCAATAAAAAGACACCGGTTCCTCCTGACTTGTGTACATTTACCTGCGAGAGTGGCCATAAACTGTCCCTAAACAAATATATCGCATATCAGAAATACAATATATTTCCCACAAGTATTGGAGCTTTTAATTATTTATGATTTTTTTTTTTCAAAATCCTTCAGTTTAAATTATTCTACTCTATTTTACACACAGAAAGTAACAACATCGCTGAACGAAACTTACTTTGGAAGGGAGTATATAATAAGCTATTTGAAGAACGGCAATACGCTAAAAGCATCGGTCATGATGACTTGTAACTTCGGATAGGTATAATCATCGATGTGTATTTTTACAGTTCCATCTACGCAATTTATCTCACATAGCTCTAGCCCAATCGTGATATGGTTTTCTAGCATTTTCTAGAGATGGCGCGCGTTGGGAACGCATCTTCAGACATCAATCACCTTCCTCACAAATCAATTGTGGTATTCGACCTATGTTTATGCACACATTATTTGCACACCCCTGCCCCCACACCCATATATATATATATATATATATATATATATATATATATATATATATGTGCATGCATGCATGTAACCATTTATACATGCATGCAAATCTGTCGGCCTCCTTTACGACAATGAAAGTCTTAAAATAAATAACACTTATTAACTGGGGTCAATTAAACATCTTTTCAAAAACAACTCTCTATAAAGAATTATCCAGTATTGATCAAATCTTAATACTTAGATTTATAATAAAATTGATGTCTTAATAATAAGGTATATCGGAATAGTTTTCAATATACGCTATAAACGGTGAGATTTTAATAGAAGTTTGGACGAAAAAATAAATTAGTTGGTCAAAAAGAGTGAAATTATTAAATGAGGTGGTCTTATTAGGCTTGGGACGCTCACTAAATTTTCTAAAAAATGTGTGGAATCATTTTATGGCTAAAGATGTTTGTGGAGTGTAATTGATTCTGACTTGACATTTCGACTTCAGTCACTTTCTCACCGATGTGACGGGATTTACTTTTGTCTTTTTGCTACCAATATTTTCAAAGGAACTGTTCTGATCAAATTTTTCCCATAGTGCTCCGAATATATTAATGTAAGTCTGCTAATAGATTGGCAGGTAGGTCTCACATGTTTTTTTAAGCTATATTCAATCACCGATTCTATTCTAACTGTTTCTTTTTTCGCACTTCTCACATGTGGAACTCCCTTCTGATTTCTTGCTTCCCTGTGAACTACAATATTAAAAAAAATAAATGCAACATCAATTGCCGTTTGATCTCTTCCTGAACCCTGTCCAATTATTGCACTTCCTCACTTCTCTTCACTAAAGTTTTCTCATTCTCTTTGACACCCTTACTTTCACTTGTCTTGCACTATGTCTAGTTGCCCAGAACATGTGTCGTGCAAAGCTCATTTTACATCCGCGTAAGAATAGAAATATCAGATGGGTTCATGATATATCATATGATTTATTTACCTTTTAACTGCAAATGTTAAATATAGCTATCATCATTAGTCTATAGTCTTCTTCAATCTTATACTGTAGGGTTTTTGTTAATATCCAGTTAATGCCACCATACATTAACCCAGCCTCTAGAGTGTCACGAAAGAATCTCCGCTTGAGTTTGCCTTGTATAATCGAAGTTACAGTCGTTTGTTATCAAATGTTCCATAAGTAACATTCTTTTCCCAAACCTCATCCCTGTAGCTATTGAATCTATTATGTATTTTTTCGTTGGTCAACTTACATATTATGCATCACATAAATTATGTAATATATGCATCACATAAATCATATTATTACTTTTTTCCTTTGATTTCTGTTGTATAAACATTTCCTCTCGGGGCCCAACCAGTAACAGTGATCACATGATCATTTTCGTAATAGAAAATCCAAGATCACACACCTTTTACGTAGATAAGCTTCTTAGTAACATCTGAGTTGTACTTGTGAATGCAACTTTTTTGTATTTCTTTAAGTTATGGGCTAACAGGAATCCGTCAAGTGAATCCAACAGAAACTTTTCCATCAATCAGAGTGGTCCAACTACTACTGGAATTATTGATGTTCTCATGTACCACATCTTTGAGATTTACACTTCAAGAACATTGTATTCGATAGAATTTTTTAAGCTCTTAAAAAGTACAGTACTGCAATTGCTGCCATGTCAATAAAAAAGCACAAAGGCCGAAACGTTGTAATAAATATGGCGACAAACATGAGGACAATAGTCCGAATAATGTAAATAGTGTACATAATACCTCATCTCAGAAATATAGACAGATACAAACGAATGACACTCTTCCTGTGGTTAAACAAGTAGTGCGTCCCCCAGAAGGGAACCAGCCTGAGTTTGAAAAATTAGTCACTGGATCGATTCTTTCCGAAACAAAAGTCTGACAGGTCACCAGAATGAGGTTAAACCTAGCTCTGGCTCTCCACGTCCACCATCACCAGAAGTAAAAAGGAATAAAAAAAATGTAAATGGACGAAGGATGATTATAAAAACGTGGTACATTTTTCTTTCACTTTACGCTAAATAAACCTGCGAAAATTCATACAAAACGTATCTACAAAATGGTGGAAGGTGAAATAAATAAGAGAAAGGGGAAAAAGTTAGCAAATGTCAGATGGTAAATAATAAAGTAAAAGTACTCCACACATGCTGAATTAATAGAAATTAAATCTAGAGTTGAGTGCAACATCAAAGAACAAGGAACTGCAATAAAAAAAAAATATGAAGAACAGCTGCAGATTGTCTTTTGTTTATAAATAGAACCAACAAAAAATAACTTCCTACGTTTCCTGTCATGTGATTATAGAAGAAATACAGGTAAAAAAAATAGTGTGATAATAATAATAATAATAATAATAATATGAGAAGCTATAGAAACACACTCAATAGATCTAGAATGTGTTACAAAGAATAGAGAACTGGAACAAGAAGTCTCTAAATGCCTCGGAGTCAGCGAATGACATGGAATACAGTATATCCTAATGAAGGGCAAAGGAACACGACGGGCCTGAGCGTTTATTGTTAAATAACGTATTGAATTCACAAAACACAATATCATCAATAAACACTTTGGCTGCACCTGTAGTGCAATAGAGTTGCAACACCCTTAAAAGGAACATAAGTGGCATTATGCAAATGATTGTCAAAACGTGAATTGCCACATCATGCATAATCCTAAGGCTGATGTTGATCGTCCGTATGTGTACAGACCCGAAAGTGGTAGAGGATTAGTTCAACTAGAACTGTCTTACAGAACCACAACTATCGGTTTTCAAAGATACCTGGAAACTACAGAAGACTGGATTATGATCTGTGTCAAAGAACATGAAAGAAATGAGAAACTTTATTCAGTAATAAATTATAGGAATTTCATATGGATCAAAGTGAAAATAAACTATAATATATGTACTGCAGCGGCAAAGTACCTAAAAAGAAATTAAATACAATGTACAAAATTAACAAACGATGGCAAGATAAACCACTTTATGGTCAATAGTCTAACCATACCAAATAAGCTTACGTTGATAAACATCTTAATAATCAATGGTTACGTAGTTCAGGGTTAAAATCTGAAACCGAAGTTTTTATTTTTGCTGCATTGGAACAATACATGCAAACAAGAACTTTCCAAGCACACATACTGAAGAATTGTGTTATAAAAAAAATAAAGATGATGTAATAAATATCGAAAATCAGTTAATCATCTTATATCAGCTAGCACGGATTACAGCGATCACTGAATAAAAAAAAATTGATATGATAGAGTGTGCCAATATTTGCACTGGAAATATGCATCTTTACGGGAAGGACACTGCAAAAACTGCTATGTACATCATCCCGACTCGGCTACCTGTAACAATTTTATGGGATTTCCTAATACACTCAAACAAAAAAATCAAAGTTAATTGCCCAGGCATCGTTATTAAAAACCACAAAAACAGAATGTGTTTTCTTATTGATATGGCAGTACTTGCAGTCTGTATTGTACGTTTGAAAAGCTTAAAAAATCTATCGAATACAATGTTCTTGAAGTGTAAATCTCAATGATGTGGTATATGAGGACATCAATAATTCCAATTTGATAACAAACGACTGTAACTTCGACGAACATCTTAAGGTGCAAATTCTGAGAAAAAAGTATCCCAGATCTGCTGTATTTGCGATCCTTAAAATGCATAAGTATATTTACGTATGCAAGAAAAGTTTCTGCTCGAAGTGGGGGTGAATTAAGAGAATTAACAGAAGAATTCCATAGGATTTAGATGTTTGATTAATTCCTCTTAGTAACAAATCACCCAACGAAACATACCAAGATGAGCACGACGCCTATCATATATGCACGTTTAAGTTGCATACCATTCATGCTGGTTAGTCTTCCTTCACTTTGACGCATTGATTACCACTACAGATGTTTTCTCAAGACAACACTACACGCAAGACGCTAGTGGCTCGCTGGCGGGCCACCGATAGCAACGCCTGCTGTTTTCTAGTAGCAGCTACCAGCAGGCAACCGGCAGGCAACCGGTAGACTTCTAGCTGTTCGCCAGACGAATATGCCGGCGATTCGAGAGCGGGTCACCAGCGGAAAAAAACGCTAATGGCATGCCACGCAGTGGCAGACTGTTAGCTTGCGAGTAGGGATGCGATATTTGTAAAATATGTATAATTTTGTTTGTATATTTATTTCTTATTTTATGCTTACATACAATTTAAATATAACTTGAAGACAGACAAACTAACAAAATATTGATGAACATTGTCAAACACCGTCTTTTCTTTTTCCTTTCTTATCTTCTAACACTTTGCATTATTCACTACTTTCCTTTACACTGCATTGTTTTCAAGGTTCTTCTACTGCACTACTTAATTTCAGTCATGGTCATTTTCTGTTGCCATAGAAGGATATGACAACACAACTGCAAAATTCACAGAGGATATTATTCATGCATTTGTGTAACTTGTAAGCAAAATAACCTCCAATTTGTTGAAGGTTAAATCCCGCTCTTCGCTAAGTGTTGAAAAATATTGAAAGATTTGTGTCAATCTTTAGTTTAATAATAATAATAATAATAATAATAATAATAATAATAATAATAATAATTCTCAATTCTCAATTACATCATTGATGATCAAATGAAAGTATTTTTACTGAAAATGAATTTCGGCAACATGTTAAATAAGCATAGGAGTGGATGTCTGGTGAATTTAAGTCTTATCGGCAGCAAATGTGAAATTGATGAGTCAAGTTCATATTCTTTCAATTTATCATTAATATTCTTGGGAAACTCTATGAGTCCTTCCCTTCACGCAACCTACGTAACTATATATTAAATAGTATCTTAAACTTTACTATCTATTCTTTTGATAGCGGGCAGTCTAGCAGAAGGTAAACACTGAAATCTAAACCGGGGAGATGGCAGAGAGAAAAAAAAGAAAAAAAAGAAAAGAAAAATCAACTGCACTTATCTTGTCCAAGAAATAACGGCAATTACAGACAATAAAGTAAAAGAAACATATTTTTATCGTGCTTCCCTTCTCTGCCACTAACTTGATTTTGACCCACACAACCATTTTCTCCGGCTCATGATAATATTTTCTTAATCTGGATTCAAATCAAGAGGTCAATAGAATAGCTTTATCGCTTTTCTATTTATATTCTTGGAACTATTATTGCCATGATAAAGTAAATAGGGCAACTACGTCATCATCATCATCATCATCATCATCCGTCCATGACTAGCTCTTTCTACGTGCTAGGGTCGTATTAATTCCTGTCTAGTCTTGGAGGAGCCCAGCCCTTTCTACAGCCGGCTTGAAGTCTCGCGTTGATCACGAATACCTGGCCGTTGATTTCAATATTGGAAGCCCTCTGCTCACTGATACCTTATTATCACCGCACAGGATATAATTCAAGTAATTCATTACCACGTGCAGATTTAGCTATCTCCCGACCCCCAAAATCGATGTATTTATTGACTCTCTACAGAAACACTTACGGGCCATAATCTTGGAACCATTAAACTAATACACAGTTTAATTAACCTACGTTAAATAGATTACAATATGGTAGATAAGGTCATTTCGTCGGATTTATTTGAATAATTTTGCAGCCAAACTGTTTTAAAAAAGTAAAGCTGTAAACTCTCAACAGGATAAAATTATGCAAAACCAATACTTAATCATAAAAATACATTTTCAGAGTACAACGAAGTGTTTTATATATATATATATATATATATATATATATATATATATATATATATATATATATATTTTGTCGACATTTTTAAGCCGAAAACTCCAAATTTGACAAGGAAAAGAAAAATTGAAACGCCTAAATAATTGTGTTTGGTTCTCAACAAAAGACCTGAGAAAAGTAGAAGCAATTATGTATAAAAAAAGTCAATTTAATTCTTCTTCTTCTTCTTCTTCTTATTATTATTATTATTATTATTATTATTATTATTATTATTATTATTATTATTTTCACAAGCGTGAGGAAGAATATTTTATACGTGTTTCATTTTTTATTAGATTTGCTTATCGCTTTTTAGATTTTTGTGTTCGTCAAAGCTAGCATAGTCTATATTTACAAATTACGAAGGATGGTGGACTCTGAACTTCCAATAGTATAATCCTTTGAACAGTAGGGTGCATTCCGGTGATAGAAAGAGTTGCTCCAGTGCGTAATTTGAGCTAAACACGGCCACACATGCCAAAGTGATTGTCTGGTTTGAAGAGAGTAGTGTTTTTGATTCTTTTTACATAAACATTCTTAACAAGCAACGAGTCTTTGGGGAAGTGAAGAAAATTGCCTTTTAATGCCCCTGTGTTGCCTGAAATACATCCAAGATAAGAAAGTTAATTATTTACACTATTTACATCCAGATAATTACATTCGTACACTTTTTACATTATTCGGATTTTTGTCCTCATCTTTGTCGCCATATTTATCACAACGTTTCGGCCGTTGTACGCTCCAATCTTCTTCAGGTGGTTGGAATGTCGAACTGAATCCTTTATTTCGCTCACTGGGTGGACTGTTCTAGTTCCATGTGTCATGATTAATGGATGTCAGTTGTCAAATATCTCCTGTTGAATCCTATCTCCAAGGACACATGGCACAATGGATAAAGTCGTTGGTTAAATCCACTGACAGAAAACAAAGAGTGTGAGTTCAATTCCCGGGTAAGGGTATATTTATTTTTTACAATCATATTTCTTCAAAACTGTTTATGTACATTTGTGTAACATTTACATTTGTTTTAACATTGTTTAAACTCTTATGTCCTCAAATCACAAATCCCGATTCGCATCCAATTAAATAAATACTTTTGAGATGTATTCTTTTAATTCGCCCACTGTGTGGGGATTACTCTCATAAACCTTATTCTTTACTACACCCACTTTTGACTAATTTTTGTAATCGAAAACTGAAGTGAATCCGACTGAAAAATAAATAGAATTTTTCGCTAGTAAAACAAAGCTGGAATTATAGCAGGTTGACTGATTCGATTGTTGGCGTTACAAATTGAGTTTTTACAACCATATAAAATGGTGCCATAAAACTGGAGTCTTTGTGGCATATTCCCGCAATATTCGAGCAATATTCTTTGCAATTTCTTTCAATCATTCCATCCATGCAAGGCCGGAATTCCACTAGAGAATTACAGGTAGTGAAAGTGAAAGTGAAAGTGAAAGTGAAAGACAAGATTAAGAATACGGAGGATGGAGGGAAGGATAAATGAGGAACGGAGTTCAAGAATACATGAGATAGCGATTGATGATGTATTTAAATTTGTGAAGATTTTAATTATAAGAGAAGCAAGAAAACGGAAGTGAGTTCCAATGAAAATAAACTATCGGAGTAGAAGTAGTGGTTGCATTTAAGTATTTTGACTATAAAAGGGTGCGACCTAGATACCAATCTACCATCTCGCTTAAATTAATTTAGTCGAGACACCAAGGACAAATAGCTCGTATACTGAGTTTTTTTCAGTAATGCTATTTTTATAATTTGGAATATATCAAGAATAGCAAAAATGAAAAACTAATTTACAAGACGTTGTGTGACGTGGTTAAATACAAACGTGAAAGCAATTCGTCACGGGAAGAAGGCTCCACTGTTTTCTTTCACAGTGATCTCTGTAATAAGACTCAGATATGATTGACTTGTCGATCCTTTCTTCTTAATCCAGCCATGATCAGGTCACTTTTGAACCTTAGCATGGATCACTATCTTGCATAAAATATCCAGTGTCACTAAGCATTTGAGTGGAATAAATGCTAAGAGGTCTTTCTTGAAGGACCTAAATACATTTTAATATTAATGTTGCCAGTGCATTTTATCCAGAAGAGGGAGTAGTCTTCCAAATCGCTCTCCAAACAATCCCCGAAAACACCTTGTTTTACAGCTGGTTACCGGCCATTTTAGGTAAACTCCAAAACTGGATAATTCCAGACCCTGATACATCTACTGGCAGAAAACGGAATAAAGGATGATTCATATTAGATGAATACACCTTAGCAGAGGCCAAACTCTTATTGGACAGGCAATTTGTACATTCCTTTTTTTTTCTTAACGTTTGATGAATTGAGCAAAGCCTTGCGTCTGGCGATCTTCTTTGTGGTAGCCAATTCTATGAAGAATCTTTCTAGCTGTTCTCTGACTCACATAGAGAAACGCTGTTATGTTGCAAACCCTTCTATCGTGCGTTACTTGACACAGGCCGTTAAACAGAACATGGTGACACGTTCTATTTGTTTCATTTCTAAACTGAGTGAATAATCTATTTACTGTAGAAATAAGATAGTAAGGGTTTCTTCAATTCTGCTGTGACCCATTATAACTTTTCCTTAAAGTTTACTAACTCACTAACCCTTAGCTAATGCTTCCCTGTTTTGTATCTGGGCTACATTTTTAGAATAAACTTTTGCTTGGCCTTCACCAAAGTTTATGTGATAAAACGTACATTAAAAAAAAAAACAAAACAAACAAACAACAACAACACAGAAAGATTTAAAATGAGACAACCGCGGATTCTTAAACAAGACATTATCATTGATAATATTCTCCTCCAATTTGTAGATCCTATTTAGTATATTCTTATTATTTGATATAATTACACTATGATAAAATGGGTCAATAATTATTTATATCTATTTATACTGGGACTCATGTACGCAATCTTTGATTGTTTTTCAGTCATTCCTCCTCACCAGCTACCCTCTTCCCTCGCAACTATGAGGAGTGCTGCACCGTTTGGAAAATACTGTTCTAAGAATTACTATATTGGAGAAGAAAAAAACTAGCAAAATAAGCAGTGGGAATTAATTAGATATTTTAAGGAATTGGTGCCTTGAGATATAAAGTTGAAAATGGGGATGTATATTTACTTTTGATGTGTCTGTGTAGAGAAACAAACAGAGAAAGAATCAAGTGTAACTGACCTAAATAGCGAACTGCTGAACACAGTGGCCATATCTAATACAATAGAACACGGTTTGCGTAGGTCGATCTGAGTGTCAAGTCAAAACAATAGCGTGACAAAATTCGACCCACAAACTGCTTATATAGAACGACAATCTCCAAGGTGAGAAGCGAGACAATTGGGGTTACAGAAAGCGAAACCAACAGTCTGAGTGAGCGGCAGATACATAGTCTGGGAAGAGCCAGAGAAGCTGAGGAGGAGAATAATGAAATAAAACAAGATTTATTCCTCGCCGATATAATGTACACGCCGAACCCAATACCGCCCATATTTGCTCAACATAGTTGCAGGTAGAATCCGTGTGGGTTGAGCAAACACACATGAGCCCGAGTAAGAGTCTGCAGCAGAGATTTGGTTGCAACCATAGCTGGAAAAAAACAAAACAAAACAATGTGCTAGCCATTATTGTGTAAATAATAGGTTTAAATTGCGTTGTTCTTTCTATAATAAAGGCATTAAAATTAAATATTCTATGATAAAGACACCTGATATAGTATATACGTATATATTATAATATTACTTATTGTAAAACGCAGATTGTGTGTGTGTGTGTGTGTGTGTGTGTGTGTGTGTGTGTGTGTGTGTGTGTGTGTGTCTGTACGTCTATATATTGGATCGGATTTACTACATTTTTCAACCGATTTCAACAAAACTTCACAGGACTGCGTAAAATTACCTTGCGGTGGTTCTGACAGCATCAAAAATTGCTAAAACACAATTGTTTTTGCACGAAATCAATTTGAAAACACGATAAAACACGATTCTCTCGCCAGAATGAAAGGGGGCAACTCATATCGAGTTATACTTATAAAACCCAGGTTGTGTGTGTGTGTGTGTGTGTTCGTTTATATATGGAATCGGATTTCAACAAAACTTCACTTTTTTTTGGCAGGTAGTATTTCTTATTGTCTTGCAAACTTTTTTCTTTATTTTTACATTCAGAATGCTTTAAAAATTCCATTTACAAGACAATTGTTTATAATAAAATTCTATTCAATCGATAGACTCATAACGATTGAAAACAATGTTTTTGTTTGAGTTTCGGTTTGACCAATTCGTAAAAAAAAACAAAAAAATAATAATTTTAAGACATGCGTGTCCGTCAACCTTAAACAATAATCTTTGTCAATTTTATTTTTCAGTCTTTATGATGGTCGATACTTGATCTATCTCTTACTGTTATATCCCCGGGCAACATACCTTCAAACAAAACACCATTTAGTATAATTTCTTACCTTCTAAGTCTCAAATTAAATGCATGTAACGATATTAAATAGACTAAATGCAAAGAGAAAGACATATTGACAATGTTAAATTACCTCTCTCTTCTAATGGTTTGTCTACAAACAATTATGCAATTAGCATTTACTAATACAAATCTCAAATTGATATTCATGTTTCTGATAAATAAAATTATTTTTACAGCTGATTACGACCACCCACGGACGTAATCTGCAAACCACATCATAAAATAAGTATCTCAATGGTTCAAAATATTCAGTGGAATTTCCATTCCACCTGATTATTCACAAGTCATTTAGGGACATTTCAAGTCGCTCCAAGAATAATGAGTAAGAATGTCATCGATATGTTCTACACTTCTTTTCAGTTATCTTACAACGTTTCAATGTTTGTCCAATGATTTATTTTCTTAAAGATGCCCTTTTTCTCAGATGCTTGAATAAAATTAACTTTATTCTCTCTGATTCACTTTCTCGAAGTAAATAGTTACAAGCTGAAACGGGGAGATAATGAATTCTCTCATTCACAAATATTGGAAAACTACGTTGAATAAATAACACCTAATGGTTAAGATTGGCAGAGAGAGAGAGAGAGAGAGAGAGAGAGAGAGAGAGAGAGAGAGAGAAGAAATTGAAAATGCTTACTTGGCTGATTATAAATGAAATTGATGCGTGATGTCCGAAATGTTTACTTCGACTTTTAGATGGGTATGCTGCTTGAATAATCATCTTCGCCAAATGCCAAATAATTCTGCACACCACGAAACACAACAGATAATGCAAACGCAATCCTTGACTGCATTCCCACCTTGGAAGTGTAACCGTTCTTTGAGATGCTTACCGTTTCCATGTTAAAAAAAAGAAGAAAAGAAAAAAAAAATTCGGATTCAAATCCGATTGTATTGCAGGCGTTGATAGATTGTCGCCTTTGTGCGCACGCGCACGTTTCTTCTGGCGTTCCCTAGATTTTATACTTTGTTGTTTCTTAGGTTTAAGCCATTTGCCATCTAAAACAAAATACAAGGAAGAGACGGAATAGAATAAAGGTGAAAAATACAGAAAGGAACGAGAGCGTGAATCCTGTGAGAGAGAACGGCAAAAGGGGAAGAAGAAAAACGGGATGCAGGAAATGGTACACATGGCAAAATAAAGATCGTATTAAAGTGTAAAATAAATACAAAGGAACTGGCAAATAAAATTAAAAATATTGCAGAACGGATCTCAAAACGAAATCTGAAATAGGATAAAAACATAATGTTAGAGAGAAAGAAAATATATATGAAGAGGGAATGAAAATGTAATTGAAAAAGTGTAAAAGAAAATAACAATAACAATAAAATAAAACGTGAAGAAATGCCTGGTTGAAAGCAAAGTAATGGTAAAAACAGAACGAAAAGAAAGAAGAACACGACAGAAAGAAAAAGGGACGGAAATGACCAAAAAGAAAAAAAGAAAAAAAAGAAAAAAGCACGAATGAAATGTAAAAGAAAGGATAGAAGGAAGGACATGAAAGAAGGAAAAAGATAGAAAAGAAATTAAATAAATACAAGAAAGAAGAAAAAAACAAAGAAAAGAGGAAGATGGGATGCATATGAGAATGAAAAATCGAAAGAAAGTCAAAATGAATAAAAAGAGAGAATGAAAAAGGAAGGGAGAAGGAGTACGGAAAGACGAAAGATGGAAGAAAGGAGGAATGATGCACAAGATACTGGAAACGGAAACTAAATATGAAAAGAAAGACAAGGGAGAATTGAAAATAATAATTATCGAGGAAGGAAGAGCAAAAGAAAAAGAAAAAGAGAAATGAAAGAAACGAGCAAGGAAGGAGAAAAGAAAATAGGAAAAAAATGGAACGATAAAAGTAAAAATAGTACTGAAATGAAAAAAAAAAGGTCCAAATAAAAGAAAGAAAAAGAAATTACACAGAATGAGAAAAGATAATAAAAAGGAGATAGAAAGCGGGGTGTAAAGAAAATAAAATAAAATAGGGAAATAAAGAATTAAGAAACAGTTTAAAGAATTAAGAGAAAGGATGAATTTTGTCTATAGGAAATTAAAGAGGAAGACAAAATGGAACGGTTATAAAATAACTAAAGCCCTCTCCACACCAAATAATGATACGATCAACGTTTTGGTTAAGAGTAAATGAAGTGAAAAATTAGAAAGGTGTGAAAAGGGGAAATAAAAAAAATGTGATGGAACCAAAGAAAAAACTGTTGAAAAAAACAAATTAGAGAAAGAAAAGAAAATGTCCGAAAAGAAGAGAAAATGTAAAAAGAAAAAATACCATCAAAACAAAGATATGTGTGGTAGCATATCTATGGACGACAATCAATGGGTATGTCCACATTCACATAAATACAGTCGTAAATACTGTATGTTGGTCTGCAGTCGGATATTCGTCTCCAGCTGTTCTGGTTAAAATCACTGCATCCGGGAAGAAATGATCCCCAGACGGTCTCGGGAAATAGCTACCCGTCCCTGTCTTATAAGGGCTCTCGGGGAATTTTTGACCGTGCCGACAGGATAGGCACCTCACATTAAATTTGGCCTTGTGCCACATGTGACCGCGTGCGGCAGTTGGTAGATATCCTGAAGTTGGAGATCCATCTCCAGCTGTGCTGGTGAAACTCTCTGCCTCCGAGCTGAGAGGATCCCCAAACGAGGCTATGTCGAAGGGCAGCATCTCGTATCTGGAAACAGCTACCCAATCCCGTTTTAATTGGGGTCTACTGAAAATTTTTAAGCTATACTACGGGCTTGAATGCTCCACTTTAAATTCGGCCTTGTGCCACATCTGACTGCATGGGGCGGTTGGTAGATATACTTCAGTTGGAGATGCATTGTGGAATCTACTTGACTCACGTCTAGCAGTTCACTGCTTCTTCTACACGCCGCTGGCGAATCATTTTCATGTGTTGTTCTTGTCCTATGTATTATCGTTCATTACCAACCTTAGTTTGATTATTCTATTCAGTAACTTTCCCTGGGTTACAACTATGTGAAAAAGAGAAAGAAAAGTAATGAAAAGAAAGGAAAGAACAACTGGGAGTAAAAAAAATAACCAGAAAGAAAAAAAAATCAACGAAATTACAAGAGAAAATAAAAATAAAAAAGTGAAAATTAAAAAAAGAAAAAAAAGAATGGAAAAAAAAACAACGCATAGAGAAAACATGATCAAAGAGATGAAGAAAAAAAACAAAGGATGCATAAATAAATATAATGAATACCAGTGTACGCAGGAGTCTGATCTTGTGCAGTATGGACATATTTTTACCTCTCTATGTGGTCTTCAGTTTAGAGATTGCAGTCAAAGTCTGTGCAGTTCTTGCAAAGATCTCTGGTCTTAATCCTCAGTCAGTGATGATTGCTCGAAGATATTTGAACATGGTCTCAAGTTTCTTCTGCAGTGATGGAAACAAAGGCTATGGTCACTGCGTTTACAAGCAGAGATGTGAAAAGAAGGATATTGATCCCTTAAATACTCCATGTCATATCCCAAATGAATATACTAAAAGAAAACAGTGTTCTTGATTCCCCAATCGAGGGCAACGTACAGTGGATGAGGGGGTGGTGTGTTGATGAAATGAATACCTCTGTCATCAACATAGCCCCTAAAGTTGGTCGAAAATGCTCTTGAACAAAAACTTAATATACTCTAAAAAATAATAAAAAGAAAATATAAAAGAGAATAAAAACCAGAAAATTAAATGAAAGAATGGAAAAAAAAGAATGATATAGAAAAATGAAAAAAAAAATGTAACGGAGAAAAGAGAAGTATGAACAGGGAATGAATGAAAAGAGAAAAGTAATGCAACAAAAACACGTACAGAGAATAAAATAATGTCAAAACGAAATATCCAATGAGTGACAATATGAAAAATAAAATTAAAAATGACAAGTAAGTTATGAGAGGAAGAAAATGGTGAAAAAAGAAATTCAATGAATTGAAAGTAAAGACTGAAATTTGGAAATGAGTGGTAAAGACTGAAATTTGGAAATGAGAAGTAAAGACTGAAATTTGGAAATGAGAAGTGTCAAAATGTAAAGTGAGAATGAAAAGAGGGAAAATAAATCTCTCATAAAAGGAAAGAAATAATTGAAGAGGTGTAAAGATAGGTACCACAAAAGACAAGAGAAAATGAAAAAAAAACGGAAAAGAAAGGAATCACAGTGAATCCGAGAGAAGGAAAAGACTAAAAAGAAAAGCGCCCAGATAGAACAAGAGAGAAGGAAAAGAGGGAAAAAAGTGCACAGAAAGGACAAGAGAGAAGGAAAAGAGTGAAAAGAAAAACGCCTAGATAGGAAAAGAGTGAAAAGAAAAACGCTAAGATAGGACGAGAGAGAAGGAAAAGAGTGAAAAGAAAAAAAGAAAGAATGACGAAGAGAAAGAAAAGGAGAGTGAAAAAAGAAAAAGAAAATGACAAAAAAGACAAGAGAGAGAGGAAAAGAGTGAAAAGAAAAAAAGAGATAGACAAAAGAGAGAAGGAAAAGAGGAAAAGAAAAAAGAAAGAAAAGAGGACAAGAGAGAAGGAAAAGAGAAGGAAAAGAAAAGGAAAAGATAGAAAAGAAGAGAGAAGGAAAAGAGAGGTTGAAGAAAAAGCCCCAGATGAGGACAAAAGAAAGGAAAGAAAGAAAAAAGAAAAAGAAAGATAGGACGAGAGAGAAGGAAAAGAAAGAAAAAAAAAACGCCTAGATACAGGGACGAGAGAGAAGGAAAAGAAGAAAAAAAAAAAAAATGACGAAAGATAGAACAAGAGAGAAAGAAAAGAGGACGAAAAAGAGACAGAAGGACAAGAGAGAAGGAAAAAAAAGAAAAGAAAAGTCTAGATGAGGAAAAGAGGAAAAGAAAAATAAGAAAGGAAAAGAAAGAGAAGGAAAAGATGAAAAAAAAACGCCAAGATAAAGACGAATAGAGAAGGAAAGAGAAGGAAAAGAAAAAGATGAAAAATAAGACAGAAGAGAAAAGAAAGAAAGAAGAAAAGAAAAAAAAGAAAGATAGGACGAGAGAGAAGGAAAAGAGATAAAAGAAAAAGAAAAGAAAGAAAAGAAAGAAAGAAAAAAGAGACAGAAGAAAAAGAAAAGATAGGAACAAAAGAAAGAAAAGAGGAAAAATGAAAAAAAGAGAAGATAGGAAAAGAGAGAAGGAAAAGAAAGAAAAGAAAAGAAAGAAAAGATAAGAAAAGAGAAAGGAAAAGAGTAAAAGAAAAAGCAAAGAAAGAAAAGAGAGAAGGAAGATGAGGGAAAAGAGAAAAGAAAGGAAAAGAGAGAAAGGAAAAGAGTGAAAGAAAAATGAAAAAAAGAGAAGAAAACATGAAAGAAAGAAAAGAGAAAGAAGGAAAAGAGAAAAAAAAAAAGATAGGAAAAGAAAAGGAAAAGAGTGAAAAAAAAAGAGAAGAAGGAAAAGAGAGAAGGAAAGAAAAAAAAGAAAAGAAAAGATAGGAGAAGAGAAGAAAGGAAAAAAAGACAGAAGGAAAAGAGGAAAAGAAGAAAAAAAAAGAAAAGAAAGAAAGAGAGAAGGAAAAGAGAAAAGAAAAACGCCCAGATAGGAAAGAAAAGGAAAGAAAGAAAGAAAAGAGAAGGAACAGAGAGAAGGAAAAGAGTAAAAAGAAAAGAAGATAGGAAAAGAGAAAGAAAAGAAAAAGAAAACGAAAAGATAAAGAAGAAAAAAGGAAAAGAAAAAAAAAATGCCTAGATAAGAAAGAAGAAGAAAAGAGAGAAAGAAAAAAAAGAAGGAAAGAGAGAAGAAAAGAAAAGAAAAGAAAGAGATGACGAAAAGAGAGAAGAAGAAAAAGAGTGAAAAGAAAAAAAGAAAGGAAAGAGAGAAGAAAAGAAAAAAAAGAAAGAAGGAAAAGAGAGAAATAAAAGAAAAGAAAGAAAAGAAAAAGAGAAAAAAAGAGACAGAAGAAAAAGATAGGACAAGAGAGAAGGGAAAGAAAGAAAAGAAAAAAGATGAGGAAAGAGAGAAGGAAAAAGGAAAAGAAAAAAAAGAAAGAAAGAGAAAGGAAAAGAGAGAAGGAAAAGAGACAGGGAAAGAGAGAAGGAAAAAAGAAGATGAAAGAAAAAGAAGGAGAAGGAAAAGAAAAAAGAAAGAAATTTGACAAGAGAGAAAGAAAAGAGGAAAGGAAAAGAGAAAGAAAGAGAAAAGAAAGAAAAGAAAGAAGATGACAAGAGAGAAGGAAAAGAGTGAAAATGAAGAGAAAGGAAAAGAAAAGAAAAGAAGAAAAGAAAAAAGAAAATGAGAAGAAAGGGAAAAGAAAAGAAAATAAAAAAAAAAAAAGAAAGAAAAGGAAAGAGAGAAGGAAAAGAAAGAAAATGAAAAAAAAGAAAGAAAAGGAAAAGAAGAAGACGAAAAGAGGAAAGAAAGAAAGAAAGGACAAGAGAGAAGGAAAAGAAAGAAGAAAAAAGCCTAGATAGAAAAGAAAGAAGGAAAAGAGTGAAAAGAAAAAAATTCTAGAAAGGAGAAAGAAAAGAAAAGAAGATGAAGAAAAGAGAGATAGGGAAAAGAGAAGAATATGAAAAAAAGAAAGAAAAAGAAAGAAGATGACGAAAAGAGAAAAAGAGAAAAGAGAAATGAAAGAGAAAAGAAAAGAAAGAGATGAGAAGATGAAGAGAGAAGGAAAAGAAAAAAAGAAAAAAAGAAAAAAAAGAAATGACAGAAGGGAAGAGAGAATAAAAAAAAAAAATAGAAGAAAGAAAGAAGAAAAGAGGGAAAGAAAAGTGACGATAGGACAAGAGAAAGGAAAAGAGAAAAAAGAAAAGAAAGCCCAGAAAGGAGAAGAGAGAAAGAAAGAGTGAAAAAAAAGAGACAGAAGGAAAAAGAGAATATGAAGGAAAAGAAAGAAAGAAAGAAGATAGGAAAGAGAGAGAAGGAAAAGAGTGAAAAGAAAAAAAAAGAAAGGACAAGAAAGAAGAAAAGAGGAAAAGAAAAAGAGACAGATAGGAAAAGAGAGAAGGAAAGAAAAAAGAAAAGAAAGAAGATGACAAAAGGAAAAGAGAAGGAAAAGAGTGAGAAATGAAAAAAAAGAAAGAAAGAAGAAAAGAAAGGAAAAAGAGAGAAAAGAAAAAGAGTGAAAAGAAAAAAAGAAAGAAAAGAAAAGAAAAGAGAAGAAAAGAAAGAAAAAGAAAAGAAAATGAAAGATAGGAAAGAAGAAAGAGAGAAAAAAAGAAAAAAGAAAAAAGAAAAGAGAAAGAAGGAAAAGAAAAGAAGAAAAGGAAAAAAGAAAAAAAGAAAATGAAAAGACAAGAGAGAAGGAAAAGAAAGAAAATGAAGAAAAAGAAAAGAGAGAAGGAAAAAGGGAAAAAAAGAGACAGAAGAAAAGAAAGAAAAGAAAAAGAAAAAAGAAAGAAAGAAAAAAAAAAAAGAAGATGGAAAAGAGAAAAGAAAAAAAAGAAAAAAAAAAAAGAAAGACCAAAAAGAAAAAAGAAGAAGGAAAAAGAAGAAAAGAAAGAAAAGAAAGAAAAGAGAGAAGGAAAAGACAAAAAAAAGAAAAAGGAAAGAGAAAAAGAAAAAAAGAAAAGATGAAAGGAGAAAAGAGAAAAGAAAAGAAAAGAAAAAGATGAAAGGGAAAAGAAAGAAAAGAAAAAAATGAAAAAAAAGAAAGGAAAGAGAAGAAAAGAGGAAAAAAAAGAAGAAAAGAAAGAGAGAAGGAAAAGAGAAAAGAAAATGACAAGATAAGAAAGAGAAAGAAAAGAAAAGAAAGAAGAAAGGAAAAGAGAGAAGGAAAAGAAAGAAAAGTGAAAAAAAGAAAAGAAAAGAAAGAAAGAAGATGACGGAAAAAGAGAGAAGGAAAAGAGTGAAAGAAAAAGAAAGGAAAGAGAAGAAAGAAAGAAAAGAAAAAAAAAGAGAAGAGAAATGAGAAAGAAAAGAAAGAAAAGAAAGAAAGATGACAAGGAAAAGAGAAGAAAGAAAAGAAAAAAAAAGAAAAAAGAAAGAAAAGAAAAGAAAGAAAGATGAAAAAGAGAAAAGGAAAAGAAAGAAGATGAAGAAAAGAGAAAAAAAAAAAAGAAAAAAAAAAAAGAGAAGAAGGAAAAAAAAGAAAAGAGGAAAAAAGAAAAGAAAGAAAGAAGAAGAGAAAAAAAGAGAAAGAAAAGAAAGAAAGAAAGAAGAAAAGAAAGAAAAGAAAGAAGATGACGGAAAAGAGACAGAAGGAAAAGAGTGAATATGAAGAAAAAGAAAGAAAAGAAAGAAGATGACGGAAAAGAGACAGAAGGAAAAGAGTGAATATGAAGAAAAAGAAAGAAAAGAAAGAAGATGACGAAAAAGAGACAGAAGGAAAAGAGTGAATATGAAAAAAAAGAAAGAAAAGAAAGAAGATGACGGAAAAGAGACAGAAGGAAAAGAGTGAATATGAAGAAAAAGAAAGAAAAGAAAGATGACGACGAAAAAGAGACAGAAGGAAAAGAGTGAATATGAAGAAAAGAAAGGAAAAGAAAAAAAGATGACGACGAAAAAAGAGAAAGGAAAAGAGGAAAAGAAAAAAAGAAAGAAAAGAAAGAAGATGAAAAAGAGACAGAAGGAAAAGAGTGAATATGAAGAAAAGAAAGAAAAGAAAGAAGAAAACAAGAAAAGGAGAAGAGAAGGAAAAAGAAAATGAATAGAAAAGAGAGAAGGAAGAAGAAAAAGAAAAGAAAAGAGACAAAAAGGAAAGAAAGAAAAGAAAAAAAGAAAGAAAGAAAGAAAGAAAAGACAGAAGGAAAAGAGAAGAAAAAGAAAAAAGAAAGAAAAAGAAAGAAAGAAGAAAAAGGAAGAAGAAAAGAAAAGATAGGAAAAGAAAGAAAAGAAAGAAAGAAAAAGATGAGGAAAAGAGAGAAGGAAAAGAGGAAAAAATGAAGAGAAAGAAAGAAAAGAGAAGAGGAAAAGAAAAGAGAAAGAAAAGGAAAAGAAAAGCAAAAGAAAGAAAAGAAAAAAAAAGAAAGAAGATGACGGAAAGAGAGAGAAGGAAAAGAAAAGAAAATGAAGAAAAAAGAAAGAAAAAAGAAAGAAGATGAGGAAAAAAGACAAAAGAAAAAGAAAGAAAGGATGAAGAAAAGAAAAGGAAAAAAAGAAAAGAAAAGAAAGAAAAAAAAAAGAAAGAAAAAAAGAAAAGAAAAAAAGAAGAAGACGAAAAGAGAAAGGAAAAGGAAAGAAAGAAAAAAAAAAAAGAAAAGAAAAGAAAAGAAAGAAAAAAAAACAGAAGGAAAAGAGAGAAGGAAAGAAAAAAAAAAGAAAGAAAAAGATGAAAGAAAAAGAGAGAAGGAAAAGAAGGAAAAGAAAAAGAAAAAAAAGAAAAGAAAAAGATGACGAAAAAAGAAAGAAGGAAAAGAGAAAAAGAAAAAAAGAAAGAAAGAAAGAAGAAGGAAAAAAGAAAGAAAAAAAGAAAAAGAAAATATGAAGAAAAAGAAAGAAAAAAAAAAGGAAAAGAGGAAAAAAAAAAGACAGAAGGAAAAGAGAAGAAATAAAGAAAAAAGAAAGAAAAGAAAGAAGATGAGGAAAAAGAGAGAAGGAAAAGAGGAAAAAGAAAAAAAAAGAAAGAAAAGAAAGAGAGATGACGGAAAAGAGACAAAGGAAAAGAGAAAAGAAGAGAAAGAAAAGAAAAGGAAAAGATGAAAAAAAAGAGACAGAAGGAAAAGAGAGAAGGAAGAAAAGAAAAAAAAGAAAGAAGATGACGAAAAGAAGAAAGAAGGAAAAAGGAATATGGAGAAAAAGAAAGAAAAGAAAAAAGAAAACGAAAAAGAAGAGAAAAGAAAAGAGAAAAAAGAAAAAAAAGAAAGAAAGAAAGAAAAGAAAAGATGAAAAAAAAAAGACAGAAGGAAAAGAGAATAAGAAAAGAAAAAGAAAGAAAAGAAAAAGAAGACGGAAAAGAGAAGGAAAGAAGGAAAAGAGTGAATATGAAAGAAAAAAAGAAAAGAAAAAGATGACGAAAAAAGAGAGAAGGAAAAGAAAAAAGAAAAAGAAAAAAGAAAGAAAAGAAAGAAGATGACGAAAAAGAGACAGAAGGAAAAGAGGAATATGAAGAAAAGAAAGAAAAAAAGAAAATGAAGATAAACAAGAGAGAAGGAAAAAGAGGAAAAGAAAAAAAGAAAGAAAAGAAATAAGATGACAAAAAAGAGACAGAAGGAAAAGAGATATGAAAAAAAGAAAGAAAAGAGAGAAGAAGAAGAAAAAGTGGCAGAAGGAAAAGAGAGATTATGAGGAAAAGAAAGAAAAGAAAGAAGATGACGGAAAAAAAGAGACAGAAGGAAAAGAGAAATATGAAAAAAAGAAAAGAAAGAAAAACGAAAAGAGATAGAAAAGAGAAGAGAAGGAAAAAAAAGAAAAGAAAAAAAGAAAAAGAAAGAAGAAAAGAAAGAAAAAAAAGAATAGATAGGAGGAAAAGAAGGAAAAAGAGAAAAGAAAAAGAAAAGAAAGAAAGAAAAAAGAAGAAAAGAAAAGAAAAGAAAAGAAGATGACGGAAAAGAGACAGAAGAAAAAAAAAAGAAAAAGAAAGAAAAGAAAGAAGATGACGGAAAAGAGACAGAAGGAAAAGAGTGAATATGAAGAAAAAGAAAGAAAAGAAAGAAGATGACGAAAAAGAGACAGAAGGAAAAGAGTGAATATGAAGAAAAAGAAAGAAAAGAAAGAAGATGACGGAAAAGAGACAGAAGGAAAAGAGTGAATATGAAGAAAAAGAAAGAAAGAAACGAAAAAAAAAGGAAAAAGAAATGAAAAAAAAAAGAAAAGAAAAAGAAGATGAAAAAGAGAAGAAAAAAAGAAAATATGAAAAAAAGAAAGAAAAAGAAAGAAGATGATGGGAAAAGACAGAAGGAAAAGAAAGAAATGAAGAAAAGAAAGAAAAGAAAGAAGATGACGAAAAAGAGACAGAAGGAAAAGAGTGAATATGAAGAAAAAGAAAGAAAAGAAAGAAGATGACGGAAAAGAGACAGAAGGAAAAGAGTGAATATGAAGAAAAAGAAAGAAAAGAAAGAAGATGACGAAAAAGAGACAGAAGGAAAAGAGTGAATATGAAGAAAAAGAAAGAAAAGAAAGAAGATGACGGAAAAGAGAAGGAAAAGAAAAGAAAAAGCCCAAAAGAAAGAAAAGAAAGAAGAGACGAAAAGAGACAGAAGGAAAAGAGGAAAATGAAAAAAAGAAAGAAAAGAAAGAAGATGAAAAAAAAGAGAAGAAGGAAAAAGAAAGAATATGAAGGAAGAAAGAAAAGAAAGAAGAAGAAAGAAAAAGAGAAGAAGAAAAAGAGGAAAATGAAAAAGAAAAAGAAAAGAAAGAAGACGAAAAAGAGACAGAAAGGAAAAAGAAAATAAAAAGAAAAGAAAGAAAAGAAAGAAGATGACGGAAAAGAGAGAAGGAAAAGAGGAATAAAGAAAAAAAAGAAAAGAAAGAAGAAAGAAAAGAAAAAAAGAAAAGAAAAGAGGGAATAAGAAGAAAAGAAAGAAAAGAAAGAAAGATGACGGAAAAGAGAAGAAAGAAAAGAAAAAGAAAAAAAGAAAAGAAGATGGAGAAGAGAGAAGAAGGAAAAGAGGAAAGAAAGAAAAGAAAGAAAGAAAAGAAAGATGACGAAAAAAGAGACAGAAGGAAAAGAGTGAATATAGAGAAAAAAAAAGAAAAGAAATAAGATGACGAAAAAAAAAGAGAAAGAAAAGAAGAAATAAAGAAAAGAAAGAAAGAAAGAAGATGAGACAAGAGACAGAAGGAAAAGAGGAAAAGAAAAAAAGAAAGAAAAGAAAAGAAGAAAGAAAAAGAGACAAAAGGAAAGAGTGAATAAGAAGAAAAGAAAGAAAAAAAGAAAGATGACAAAAAAGAAGAGAGAAGGAAAAGAAAAAAGAAAAAAGAAGAAAAAAGAAAGAAAGAAAGAAAAACGAAAAAAGACAGAAGGAAAAGAGAGAAGAGAAGAAAAAGAAAGAAAAGAAAGAAGATGAAGAAAAAAAAAGGAGAAAAGAAAAGAGTGAATAGGAAGAAAAGAAAAGAAAAGAAAGAAAATGAAAGAAAAGAGACAGAAGGAAAAGAGAAAAGAAAATGAAGAAAAAGAAAGAAAAGAAAGAAGATGACGGAAAAGAGACAGAAGGAAAAGAGGAAAAGAAAAGAAAAGAAAGAAAAGAAAGAAAGAAAGAAAAAAAGAGAAAGAAAGGAAAAGAGACAATAGAGAAGAAAAAGAAAGAAAAGAAAGAAGATGACGAAAAAGAGACAGAAGGAAAAGAGGAAAAGATGAAGAAAAGAAAGAAGAAAGAAAGAGATGACGAAAAGAAAGAAGGAGAAAAAAGAAGATGAAGAAAAAAAAAAGAAAAAGAAAATGAAAAGAAAGAAGGAAAAGAATAGAAGAAGAGAAAGAAAGAAAGAGATGAACGAAAAGAGACAGAAGGAAAAGAGAGAAAGAAAAGAAAGAAAAGAAAGAAGATGACGAAAAAGAGACAGAAGGAAAAGAGTGAATATGAAGAAAAAGAAAGAAAAGAAAGAAGATGACGGAAAAGAGAAAGAAAGGAAAAGAAAATGAAAGAAGAAAAGAAAGAAAAGAAAGAAGAAGAAAGGAAAACAGAAAAAAAGAAAGGAAAAGATAAATAGAAGAGAAAAGAAAAAAGAAAAAGAAAGAAGAGACGAGGAAGAGAGAAAGGAAAAGAGGAAAAGAAAAGAAAGAAAGAAAGAAAAGAAAGATGAAAAAGAAAAAAAGAAAGGAGAGAGAGAAGGAAAAGAGGAAAAGAAAAAAAGAAAGAAAAGAAAGAAGAGAAGAAAAGAGAAAAGAAGGAAAAGATAGAAAAGAGAGAAGGAAAAGAAAGAAAAGAAAGAAAGATAGGAGAAGAGAGAAGAAAAGAGTGAAAAGAAAAAAAAAGAAAGAAAAGAAAGAAGAAAGAAAAAAGAAAAAGAAAGAAGGAAAAGAGAGAAGGAAAAGAGAAAAAAGAAAAGAAAAGAAAGGAAAGAGAGAAAGAAAAGAGAAAAAGAAAAGAGACAGAAGGAAAAGACAAGAGAAGGAAAAGAAAAAAAAAGAAGATGAGAAAGAAAGAGAGAGAAGGAAAAGAGAAAAGAAAATGAAGAAAAAAAAAGAAAAGAAAGAAAAAGAAAGAAAAAAGAGAGAAAGAAAAAAGAAAGAAATAAGAAAGAGAGAAAGAAAGAAGAGAAAAAGATGACGAAAAAGAGACAGAAAGGAAAAGAAAGGAATATGAAGAAAAGAAAGAAAAAAAAAAGAAAAGATGATAGGAAAAGAGACAGAAGGAAAAAGAAAATGAAAAAAAGAAAGAAAGAAAAAGAAAGAGACGAAAAAAAAACAGAAGGAAAGAGAGAAAAAAAAAGAAAAAGAAAAAGCCCAGAAGGAAAAGAGAAAGAAAAGAAAGAAAAGAAAAGAGACAGAAGGAAAAGAGAAGAAGAAAAAAAGAAAAGAAAAAAGAAGATGAAGAAAGAGAGAAGGAAAAGAGTGAATATGAAGAAAAAGAAAGAAAAGAAAGAAGATGACAGAAAAGAGACAGAAGGAAAAGAGAAAAGGAAAAAAGAAAAGAAAAAAAAAAGATGAAAGAAAGAAAGAAAGGAAAAAAAGAAAGAAAGAAAAAAGAAAAGAAAAGAAGATGACGGAAAAGAGAGAAGAAAAGGAAAAGAAAAAGAAGATAGAAAGAGAGAAGAAAAGAAAAAAAGAAGATGACGGATAAGAAGAGAGAAGGAAAAGAGAAAAGAAAAAAAGAAAGAAAAGAGAGAAGAAAAGAAAGAAAAAAAAAGACAGATAGGAAAGAGAGAAGGAAAAGAGAAAAAAAGAAAAGAAAGAAGATGAGGAAAAGAGAGAAAGGAAAAGAGTGAATAAAAAGAAAAAGAAAGAAAAGAAAGAGAGAGAAGGAAAAGAGAAAAGAAAGAAAAGAGATAATATGAAGAAGAAGAAAAGAAAAAAAGAAAAGAAGAAAGAAAGGAGAAGAAAGAAGGAAAAGAGTGAAAAAAAAAAAAATAGAAAAAAAGAGAGAAGGAAAAGAAAGAAAGAAAAAGAGTGAATAGGAAGAAAAGAAAGGAAAGAGAAGAAGAAAAGAAAAAGAGACAGAAGGAAAAGAGAGAAGGAAAGAGAAAAAAAAAATGAAAAGAAAGAAGATAGGAAAAAGAGAGAAGGAAAAGAGTGAAAAGAAAAAAGAAAGAAAAGAAAGAAGATGAAAAAAGAGAAAAAGGAAAAGAGGAATAGAAGAAAAAGAAGAAAGAAAAGAAAAGAAGATGATAGGAAAAGAGAAGAAGGAAAAGAGGAATATGAAAGAAAGAAAAAAAGAAAGAAGAGAAAAAAGAGACAGAAGGAAAAGAGTGAAAGAAAAGGCCCAGATAGGAAAAGAAAGAAAAGAAAAAAAATGAAGAAAGAGAAGAAAGAAAAGAGAAAAGAAAAAGGAATAGAAAAAAAGAAAAAAAAAGAAAGAAGATGAAAAGAGACAGAAGGAAAAGAGTGAATATGAAGAAAAAGAAAAGAAAGAAAAGAAAGAAGACGACGAAAAAGAGACAGAAGGAAAAGAGAGAATAAGAAGAAAAAGAAAGAAAAGAAAGAAGATGACGGAAAAGAGACAGAAGGAAAAGAGTGAATATGAAGAAAAAGAAAGAAAAGAAAGAAGGAGACGAAAAAGAGACAGAAGGAAAAGAGTGAATATGAAGAAAAAGAAAGAAAAGAAAGAAGATGAAAAAAGAGACAGAAGGAAAAGAGTGAATAAAAAGAAAAGAAAAAAAAAGAAAGAAGAGAGAAGAAAAAAAGGAAAGAAGGAAAGAAAGAAAGAAAGAAAAAAAAGAAAAAGAAAAGAAAAGAAAGAAGATGACGGAGAGAAGAAAAGAAGGAAAAGAAAAAATGAATATGAAGAAAAAGAAAGAAAAGAAAGAAAAGAAAAAAAAGAGAGAAAGAAGAAAAGAGAGAAGGAAAAAAAAAAAAGAAAAAGAAAGAAGATGAGGGAAAGAGACAGAAGGAAAAGAAAAATATGAAGAAAAAGAAAGAAAGAAGAAAATGACGGAAAAGAAACAGATAAAAGAAAAGAAAGAAAAGAAAGAAAAGAAAAGTGCCCAGACGGAAAGAGACAAAGGAAAAGAGTGAAAATGAAAAAAAAAGAAAAAGAAAGATGAAGGAAAAGAGAGAAAAGAAAAGAAAGATGAAAAGAAAAAAGAAAGAAAAGAAAAAGATGACGGGAAAAGAGAAAGGAAAAGAGTGAAAAAGAAAAGAAAAGAAAAGAGAAAGAAAAAAAAAGAAAAGAGAAGGAAAAGAGAGAATAAAAGAAAAAAAAGAAAAGAAAGGGAAAGAGAGAAGGAAAAGAGACAAAGAAAAGAGTGAATAGAAAGAAGAAAGAAAAAAAAAAAAGATGACAGGAAAAGAGAAGGAAAAGAGAAAAGAAAAAAAATATGAAGAAAAGAAAGAAAAGAAAGAAAATGAAAAAAAGAGACAGAGGAAGGAAAAGAGAAAATGAAAAAAAGAAAAGAAAGAAAGAAGATGACGGAAAAGAGAAGAAGGAAAAGAGGAAAATGAAGAAAAAAAGAAAGAAAAGAGAAGAAGAACGGAAAAGAAAAAAGGAAAAGAGGAATAGAAGAAAAAAAGAAAAAAGAAAGAAAGAAAGAAAAGAGAAAGAAGGAAAAGAGGAAAAAATGAAGAAAAGAAAGAAAAGAAAAGAAAGAAAAAAAGAAAAAAAAGAAAGAAAGGAAAAGAGAGAAAGAAAAGAAAAGAAAGAAAAGAAAGAAGATAGGACAAGAGACAGAAGGAAAAGAGTGAAAATGAAAAAAAGAAAGAAAAGAAAGAAGAAGACGAAAAAAAGAAAAAAAGAAAAAGCGAATAGAAGGAAAAGAGAAAGAAAGAAAAGAAAGAAAATGACGGAAAAGAGACAAAGAGAAAGAAAGAAAAGAAATAAAGAAAAGAAAGAAAAGAAAGAAGATGACGGAAAAAGAGAGAGAAGGAAAAGAGTGAAAAGAAAAAAAGATAGGAAAAGAGAGATGAAGGAAAAGAGAAAAGAAAAGAAAAGATAGGACAAGAGAGAAGGAAAAAAGAAAGAAAAGAAAGAAGATGAAGGGAAGAGAGAGAAGGAAAAGAGGAAAAGAAAAAAAAAAGAAAGAAAAAGAAAGAAGAAGAAAAAGAAGAAGAAAAGAAATAGAGAAAAGAAAGAAAAGAAAGAAAGAAAGGAAAAGAAAAGAAAAGAAAAGAAAATAGAAGAAAACAAGAGAAAAGAAAAAGAGAAAAGAAAAGGAAAGAAGGAAAAGAGAGAAGGAAAAGAAAGAAAAAGAAAAAAAGAAAGAAGATGACAAAAAGAGAGAAGGAAAAGAGTGAAAATGAAAAAAGAAAGATAGGACAAGAGAGAAGGAAAAGAGACAAAAGGAAAAGAGCCCAGATGGAGAAAGAGAAGGAAAAGAAAGAAGAAAACGGAAAAGAGATAGGAAGGAAAAGAGAAGGGAGAAAAAAAAAAAGAAAAGAAAAGAAGAGGAGAAGAAAAGAAGACAGAAAGAGTGAAAAGAAAAATAGGACAAGAAAAGGAAAGAGGAAAAGAAAAATGATAGGAAAAGAGAGAAGGAAAAGAGGGAAAAGAAAAGCGCCTAGAAAGGAGAAGAGAAAAGAAAAAGAAGAAAAAGAAAAAGAGACAGAAGGAAAAGAGTAATAGAAGAAAAGGAAAAAAGAAAGAAGATGACGATAAAGAGAGAGAGAAGGAAAAGAGTGAAAAGAAAGAAAAAGAAAGAAAAGAAAGAAGAAAAAGAGAAAAAAGAAAAAAGGAAAAGACAAGAAAAGGAAAAAGAAAAGAAAAAGAAGATGACAAGAGAGAAAAGAGACAAAAGGAAAAGAGCCCATATGGACAAAAGAGAAAGAAAAGAAAGAAAAGAAAAAAAAGAGAGAAGGAAAAGAGAGAAGGAAAAAGAAAAAAAAGAAAAGAAAAGAAGATGACGGAAAGAGAGAAGGAAAAGAGTGAAAAGAAAAAAAAAAAGAAAAAGGAAAAGAGAAAAAGAAAAGAGACAGAAGGAAAAGAGAAAAGAAATAGAAAAAGAAAGAGAAGGAAAGAGTAGATGACGAAAAAGAGAAGAAGAGAGAAGATGAAGACAAGAAAAAAGAAAGAAAAGAGAAGAAAAGAGAAAAGAAACAGAAGGACAAGAGAGAAGGAAAAAAAAAAAGAAAAGAAAGAAGATGAGGAAAAGAGACAAAGGAAAAGAGTAAAAAGAAAAGCGCCCAGATAGGAAAGAAGAGAAGGAAAAGAGACAAAAGGAAAAGAGTGAATATGAAGAGAAAGGAAAAGAAAAAAGAAAAAGCCCAGATGAGGACAAGAGAGAGAAGGAAAAGAGGAAAATGAAAAGAAAAGAAAGATAGGAAAGAAAGAGAGGAAAAGAAAAGAGGAAAAAAAGTGAAAAAGAAGAAAAGAAGGAAAAAGAGAGAAGACGAAAGACAGAAGGAAAAGAGAAAATATGGAAGAAAAGAAAGAAAGAGAGAAGGAAAAGACGGAAAAGAGACAGAAGGAAAAGAGAGAAGGAAAAGAGGGAAAAAAAAAGATGATAGGAAAAGAGAGAAGGAAAAGAGGAAAGAAAAAAGAAAGATAAAGAAAGAGAGAAGGAAAAGAGAAAAGAAAAGAAAAGATAGGACAAGAGAGAAGGAAAAGAAAAAAGAAAGACGAAAAGAGACAGAAGGAAAAGAGAAAAGGAAAAGAAAGGGAAAAGAAAAAAGAAAGAAGATGAGATAAAGAGACAGAAGGAAAAGAGTGAAAAGAAAGAAAAGATAGGAAAAGAAAAGGAAAAGAGTGAAAAAAAGATACAGAAGGAAAAGAGAATAGAGAAAGAAAGAAAAGAAAAGGAAAGAGAGATAGGAAAAGAGACAGAAGGAAAAGAGGAATAGAAGAAAAGAAAGAAAAGAAAGAAGATGACGGGAAAAGAGAGAAGGAAAAGAGTGAAAAGAAAAAAAGAAGAAAGAACAAGAGAGAAGGAAAAGAGAGAAAAAGAAAAAAAGAGTAGAATAAGAAGAAAGAAAAAAAAGAAAAAAGAAAAATGAAAATAGGACAAGAGAGAAGGAAAAGAGTAAAAGAAAACGCCTGGAAGGAAAAGAGAAAGGAAAAAGATGAAAAAAGAGAAAAGGAAAAGAGTGAATAGAAAGGAAAAGAAAAAAAGAAAAGGTGAAGAATAAACAAGAGAGAAGGAAAAGAGTAAAAAAAAAAGAAAGAAAGGAAAGAGAGAAGGAAAAGAGTAAAAAGAAAAACAGGATAGGACAAGAAAAGAAAGAAAAGAAAAAAAAAAGATGAGATAGGACAAGAGAGAAAGGAAAAGAGGAAAAAAGAAAATGCCTAGAATGACAGACAAAAGAGAGAGAAGGAAAAGAGGGAAAAGAAAAAGACAATAGGACAAGAGAGAAGGAAAAGAGGAAAAGAAAAAAAGAAAGATAGGACAAGAGAGAAGAAAAGAGAAAAGAAAAGAAAAGAGAAAGGAAAAGAGAAAAAGAAAAGAAGAAAAGAGAAGAAGGAAAAGAGGAAAAGAAAAAAAAACCCAGAAAGGACAGAGAGAAGGAAAAGAGAAAAGGAAAATAGGAAAAAAAAGAAAAGAAAGAAAATGACGATAGGAAAGAGAGAAGGAAAAGAGTGAAAAAAAAAAAAAAGAAAGATAGGACAAGAGAGAAGGAAAAAGAGTGAAAAGAAAAACGCCTAGATAGGAGAAGAGAGAAGGAAAAAGAAGAAAAGAAAAAAGAGAGATAGGGACAAGAGAGAAGGAAAAGAGTAAAAAGAAAAGAAAGATAGATGACGAGAAGAGAGAAAGAAAAAGAAAAACGAAGAAGGACAAGAGAGAAGGAAAAGAGTGAAAAGAAAAACGCCAAGATAGGACAAGAGAGAAGGAAAAGAGTGAAAAGAAAAACGCAAGATAGGACAAGAGAGAAGGAAAAGAGTGAAAAGAAAAAGCGCCCAGATAGGACAAGAGAGAAGGAAAAGAGTGAAAAGAAAAAGAGACAGATAGGACAAGAGAGAAGGAAAAGAGTGAAAAGAAAAAAGATAGGACAAGAGAGAAGGAAAAGAGTGAAAAGAAAAGCGCCCAGATAGGACAAGAGAGAAGGAAAAGAGTAAAAAGAAAAGCGCCCAGATAGGACAAGAGAGAAGGAAAAGAGTGAAAAGAAAAGCGCCCAGATAGGACAAGAGAGAAGGAAAAGAGGGAAAAGAAAAGCCCAGATAGGACAAGAGAGAAGGAAAAGAGGGAAAAAGAAAAAGGTTCAAGCGAGAAAAAAGATGGAAAAGAGAAAAATAGAAAAAGAGAATGAAATGAGAAAGGCGCCAAATTAGGAAAAGAGAAAATGATAAGAGTGAAAAGAAAGGCGCCAAAATAGACAATAGACAATGAATAGAGTGAAAAGAAAGGCGCCAAATTAGGAAAAGAGAGAATGAAAAGCGTGAAAAGCAAGTCGCCAAAATAGACAAGAGAAAATTAAAAGAGTGAAAAGAAAGTTACCGCAGGAGGAAAAACCGAATGGAAAAAAAATAAGAAATTAATATATGCCGATGGGACAAGTGAGAATGAAAATTTGAAAGATAAATTTGTTATTATGTACATCTAACTAACAGAAGTGAAAAAGACAGCAATCAAAGACGTGACAGAATTAAAAAATGACAAATAATAGAACCAAGTAAAAGGACGTGTAAGTAAAGAGCCAATGAAGAAATGAATAATAATAATGAAAAAAAAGATCAAATAAATATGGCAGTGAAAAATGAAAAGAAAAATAGTAAAAAGGAGTGACTGAGAAGAAATCAAAATATTAATAAATGACTAAATTGTAAAATAAAAGCATCAGAATGACCAATGATATAGTCATTATCAACGGAAACCATAATTATTGAAAACAAAGCATGGCTGATCATGTATGAAATTAAAAGGAAATGAATCAGATCCAGGGGAAATAAAATATTATACAGTGAAATATACAGGGGAGACTCAGACATCTGAAAGAATCAGTGGTTATGAGAACCTCTTTTGTAGGCCTAGCATAGAAACAAATATAATATGAGAGCCGTTTACAAACAAACACAAAAAGATGTGAGATGTGAGAAAGGCTTCAAGAGCAGAAGCAGCAATAGGAAAAACAAAGTTTCGATGAATGCATTTAATCATTCCATGTAGCAGAATTGCCAGCAGGCAGAGGATCCAAATTCTAAGAAAAAATCTGAATACTAGACACTGGATTGTCCCGCTGGAAGATAGACTAGTGGAGTAAATGGTAGGTTCGTGTAATTGGTTGAAATTTCAATAACAGTTCTGTGACAACAGCGCGAGAAAAAACTAAGCGTTAAATATGAACAAGACGAGATACCTCTACACATGGTCATGTGATTTAGAAAAATCTACCTCTTCATTTAAGTGGATCGACATTGAAATTTACCTGGATGGACAAGCGATGAAAAACAGAGATGTGGTCAACAGACAAAGTATGGACAATATGAATATGGGAAAAATTTCGCCATACACTTTAATGATATATTTACATAACCAATCGATTGTCCGTAATTTCCAGAAAAATGTGTGAATTTTTCAAAAAAGAGACTTTTCTTTTAGAATCAATAATTATCACATCTTACGTATTTTGTCAAAAATCGACAAAAATTTATTTTATGAAATACACAACTACAATGGTGATTAAACATACTGTTAAACATAAACGAGAGATTGCCTAAAAGATCACAGACTCAACCATATGTGATAATGTAACAAAAGACAATGCATTGTTTTGGTATGTGTCGGAAAGGTTTTTTGATCAAACTGAAATATTTTCAGCACATTGTTTTCTCGTTGTATCCAACGTTGATTTTTTTTTAAATTTAAAACATTCTTATTACAGGTTCTATCGAGTCAATTCCAGTAAATAGTTCTGTTAATCTTGTTTTATACAGGGTGACCGAAAAATGCAAACCCCATAAATATTGTAATAAATCCTACAAAAGGTCCAGAAGAATTTTCCAGAAACTTGGTGGATTTTCACTTCCATCTGTGTACGAGCATTTACCAAAGTTTTAGTTAAATTGGTCGCTTTGCCTAAATGCCACGTTCTTTACAAAAATATTCCAATTGACCTCCAACCCGGTGGTTTGGCAAACGTAGAGAAAAATTGTGAACATATCCACATAAATCTAGAAAACACACAGAGCCTATAAACTCAATTAAAAAGTATAAATAAAAAATCTCTCTCTCTCACACACACACACACACACACACACACACACACACACACACACACACACACACATACATATATATATATATATATATATATATATATATATATATATATATATATATATATACACACACATTCGGATATGCAAAATTATTGGACAATTTTACATTTTTCATACATGATCAGCTATGCATGGTTTTATTCCTGGTTTCTACACCTTTCATATCCACAAAAGGAATCACTATAGGAAAAAAGGAAAATTGAATAAAATACCTTGTCAGTCGTTTTCAATGAAACTTCTATAAACTAGGGTTTTCTTACCAAATACACAATTATATATATATATATATATATATATATATATATGTATATATATATATATATATATATATATATATATATATATATATATATATATATATATATATATATATATATATATATATATATATATATATATATGTATGTGTGTGTGTGTGTGTGTGTGTGTGTGTGTGTGTGTGTTGCTTATTATTATTAATTTGATTCCTGGTAAATTCTCAAGGTTGAAGGACAGTCTTTGCTGTGAATAAAATATTCGAAACACCTGTTCTTTCTATTCTAATTCTGATAAGATTACGCCGGTAAAAACTCGGTGTAGTTGGGATGAAAATATTAAATAATAAAAAGAAAATCGAATTAAGATTCAAATTTTCTTGTTTTTTTCATCAAGGTGACTTTAAAAAAGTGAAGATGCATTTTTCATATGTTATGAAGCGAAAGTTTAAAATAATATCAAAAACATGAACGTATAACGCAGCTCCATATAGTAAAATATTCACTCATTTTTTTCTATGTATAACTTTATAACACTTGTTGATTCATTTCAGTTCTATACGAAATTTCTTGTCTCTTTAATTCCTGTGTTTATTCGAAATGAAGCGATTAAAATTGGTTAGACCAATGAATGGTTTTTTCAGGCATTCAAAATACAGAATATGAAAAATCGAATGATATCACTTATATAAGTAAAACTGATCCAGCTTGATAGCGTTCAAAATCATTCAAATCAATGTATAACTCGAACTGCTGTAGGCCTCTGTGTTGAGTCTGAAGCCCTCAGCAACAAATTCGGGAATTCTTTACTCATCAGAATGATCAGAGTGAAATTTCCGTGCTGCTGTACATCTGTAATCACCATTAGACTCATTCAACTCTTTCCGAATCCTTTGCACTCTCCTCAGATTAAGACCCAAACACTCTGAAATGTTCGTATTGCAGTTTCCGGTAGGAATGCTAATCAGTACAACACGCCGTTTCTAAATTCCTGCCTGTGAATAGCATCATGATGCTCTTTTTTGCCGCAGACGGTGCCCTACTGACCCCACTAAGATGAGATTTTATAGAGGATGAAAACAAAGAATAAACTTATACTTAACATCAGGAAGAAGAAGCTGAAATTTGTAGGACATCTAATGAGAAATGAAGGCTTGGCAAATCTGATACTCATATGGCGAATACAGGGAAAGAGGGACAATGGAAAGCAACGTGTGATATACCTAGCGAGCTTAACATGTGGATGGTAGAACGGTCTGTGAGAATTATCAACAAGACAAAACTCAGTGAGAACTACAATGGATAGGAGGAAGTGGAGAGCCATGATTGCCTACGTCCTGAAAGGACACGGCACATAATAGAAGACTAGATTGTCAACTAAGTCTTATATTTTTACTGTTGAAATATCTAGATGTAATATCTCATACCCTTTATTTATCTCAGTATTGCATGGCATTTTAGTGGCATTATCAACTTGCTTAGAGCGAAATGCTTAAGTTTTTCTTTGTTTAAAACAATAGAAATCACCCAACATATACTGCATGCACTTCAAATCAAGTGCATTTTATTGTATTGCTTATTAATACCTCATTTTATTGTTGATTTTTATTGGATTTCAAAAGCTCAGAGTATTAAGAGAGAGAGAAAAATGAAAAGAGTACAGAACTTTTACGTTACAACTGTCCGCCTCTATGGAAGTCAATGCTGGATAGTTTCCAGAAGAGATGAAGAAGAGACTTGTAACAACAGAAATGTGGTTCTACAGAATGATGCTGATGGACCTAAAATGTCAGCAACAACGAGGTTTTGTAAAGTAAAAAAGAAAACATACTTAACACAAGGGAGAGACAGTTGAAGTTTTTTGGGTACATAACAAGAAAGGAACGCTTGGGTAGCACATTACTCAGGGCCGATTGAAGTTAAGAGAGACAGAGGAAAATAAGGCTTAAAATAGACGAGTTTGAGAAAATGGATGACGGAATAGTGATTACAAATAACAAAAGAAGACGGACTTTATTTAGATCTGCAAGGCGCAGGAAATATTGGAGAGCCATTCCGTCTAGATCCTGAGGAGACACGGCACATAAAGAGAGAGAGAGAGAGAGAGAGAGAGAGAGAGAGAGAGAGAGAGATCCTCAGTGTTAAGTGGGGTGTAACCAAGAGAAAAAAATTAAAAAGGAATAAGGATCTGTTTAGAAATATCTGCATACATATTTATTGTGCAGGGACAGTTTCTTGACATTATACTTTCATATATTCGTGAATAAAGTCGACATAGCAAATACAGGAGACTTATATTAAAGGAGTGGAAAATGTTTATGTTACCAAATCCTACTGTTGGTTCGTTCGTCTATGTGTACCAAAAAAGATAGCAAATATTAATTTTGAAAGGTCAAACGAAACGGAATAACTTATAAGAATAAAACTATTTAGACCCGACAGAGTTTGTTGAGTTGATAATCATGTTTGATTAGACCAACACCATCATTTTTCTTCAAACAATGTAATTGTTATCTAATGACCTTGGAGCGTCGAACGTTTTATTGAAGAAAATGTACCTAACCGCAGAGACTGAACTTGCTTCTAACACATATACATTTCCTTTCGCAAGATGTACTTTTACCGTTTTAGCTTATGAATGTAACTTAAGGAATGGTGTAATCACGCATGTCTAGTTGCTGGTGTCTCTAAAGTATTGCAACATCATTTCTTGAAGCGAGATATATTTACTTTATTTCTTATGTTTCAACCCGATAGATGTCAATTTCTTTGTTGGAAATTAAGAAATAGGGATTAACAAATCGTGTATATTATCTGTGTATATTTCTGAGATGAGGTATTATTTACATTATTCGGACTATTATCCTCATCTTTGTCGCCATGTTTATCCCAACGTTTCGGCCCTTCAGCATCTGTCTATATTTCTGAGATGAGGTATTATTTACATTATTTACATTATTCGGACTATTGTCCTCATCTTTGTCACGATATTTATTACAACGTTCCGGCCTTTGTACCCTCCGGCCTTCTTCAGGTAGCTTGAATGTCGAACTGAACACTTTATTTCGCTCACTGGGGTAGACTGTTCTAGTTCCACTTGCCATGTTTTAATGGATGTCAGTTATCAGTTATCTCCTGTTAATTTACCTCTCATTTCATTGCGCAAAGAAAAAAAAGCTGATGATGATGCAAGAAGGTCCGCCATGACAGACGTTGAGCTGAAAGGATTCAAAATGAAATAGAGGTAGAAACTAATTCATGAAGAATCACTGGCGTCATTAGAAATGAAAGAAATGCACTAAACAAAGTTCCTAGAATAAATATTCGTCAGTTCTTTGAAGAGAAGTATCAATAACATAACTGCGACAAAGGTACAATAGGAAGAAATAAAATGTTAAACAATAAATACATATTTAAATATACAGTTCGGACGCTGCAGGATATAGACGCGTTTAAAACAAAAATATACGAAGAAAAGAGACTGTTTTAGAGAAAGTTCTTAGAAAAAAAATCCTACCTATTTGTGTCTCTAGAACAGAGACACTCTCATTAATGATTTTTCCAACTGATGCCAATAATCGTAAATTCTTAATAGTTAAAGTAATCTTTTTCCCACCCCTTTTTAAATATATAAAATGTGAGAGGGATAAATTTTCGCTAATTTTTATTTCTGATTTCGCACATGCGCGTGGTTTGTTTTTGATTTTGTCGAAGGCCCAGTATAGTGGGGTCAGTAGGCACCGTCTGCGAGCAAAAGAGCACCATGATGTAATTCACACAGGCAGGAATGTAGAAACGGCGTGTTGTACTGATTAGCATTCCCACCGGAAGCTGCAATATGAAGATTTCAGAGTGTTGGGGTCTTAATCTGAGGAGAGTGCATAGGATTCGGAAAGAGTTGAATGATTTTAATGGTGATTACAGATGTACAGCAGCACGGAAATTTCACTCTGACCATTCTGATGAGTAAAGAATCCCCGAATTTGTTGCTGAGGGCTTCAGACTCAATACAGAGGCCTACAGCAAGTGACTTGAGAATGTAGTGCTGCTCTGGGTCAATAGAGTGCCTGCTAAAAGACTCCATATCTGACAACAAGAATCTGCAACAATCCACAAAAACAGGAGATCACACTCATAACTGTCAGACAATTTCTGAGACCTCATCACTCTTTATAGCTGGCGACTTATCTCCCCAGATAGGAATCTCATTGATTATTATGTGCGGGGCGCAATTGAGCCAGAGACAACCCAAACTCCTGGTAACAACAACGAAAAACTGAAAACAAGGATTATGGCACCATGCATCCAGACAGAGAAAGAAAGGCAAAAAGGGAAAAGGAAAGAAAAGAAGAAAGGAAGGGAAAAAGTAATGCGAGACGGATCATAGGTGATAAGCGAACACACACACACGGCTTAAGAGGCAATAAAAAAAGGGTTATTTTGGATAAGTGGCAAATGGCGGAAGAGTGTCATTACAATGACAATGAGATTGAGTGGGTAGGGAAGTGTTATCTAAGGATATGAAAACAAACTATTGGTACGGGAAGGCATCTTATTATCAAAACACAGACCACCGGCCAAGGGAAAAATTCAAGCGAAAATGTTATTTCGATAAGTGACGACAAGAAACAGGCGACTAAAAAAAGACATTGGACAGATATGAAAATTAAAGGCCACCTGCGAGCAATCATTGACCGATTTTCCTACTTGGCCTGCGCGAATGGAATTGGGTTATCAAGAAATGTTCGCCAAAGTAAGTCCACTTGAAAACGTTAGATTTTGATAATTGACAAAACACAGGTGTAGCTACGGAGCCTTAGCTAGATATGGAAAATTAAAATCCCACACAAGCAGTCTCGCTAACTAAACTCTTTTCGACAAAACAAACTTTTGCCCTGAGATAATAAAATTTTGTTATCAGACACATGAACCGAAGGAAAATGAATGGAATAAGAAATGTTTTTATTTCTTCCTTGGAGACGTCAGACCGACTGAAAACTTGGAGAAAATTCTTTTCTGAGGCCATGTCGGAAAACCAGCCATGTGATGAATTAGCGATAAACTGCTTGACAAACGCCACGTGTTGAACAAAGAGTTGTCATATCATCCATTCATGATAACGGCGATTTGAAAGAAGAAAAAAAAAGGAAAGAGAAGAGATAATTAATTTTTTAGTTAAGCAAGGTATTTTTTTCCGAAACAAAGCCGCGGGTTGATCACGCCCGACTAAGACGTCATTGGCCAAGTGGTGATCACATGACGCACGAAGGAGGAGGAAAGATACCCGACCAAGACCTCATTGGCCGAGAGTGATCACGTGACGCACGAAGAAGGCTGTCGACGCCCCCACCCAGAGTATAAGTATGAGAAGCCGCTACGAAGAAGTGGTGAGGGCAGTTCACACCCCTCAGAAGCATGGTGAGAATGTGGGAGTGAAAAAAAAGTTACCAAAAATGGAAAAGAGTGGAAAATCCCTAACCAGAAATAAAAGAGGTGGATATATATTTAGAATTATCGAGGAACTCCCCGACGCCAACAGACCCAACCCGGTTTTTGTCGGCGTCAATAAAAGCCAGGCCCCAACAGGCAGAAATCAGTTCGAGCCCTGACGGCAGAGATGAGTGTCCAGTAGTTCAGGCCCTGACGGCAGAGATTAGTGTCCAGTAGTTCGCGCCCTGGCGGCAGAGATGAGTGTCCAGTAGTTCGGACCCTGGCGGGCAGAAGAAAGTTCGAGCTCCAGTTTCCGGAGTTGAATCCGCCTCAAGATAGCTGACCAAGATTCACGCAAAATTTCGGACTCCTCTTCAACCAAGAACAATTATTTTGAAGAGCGACTTAGGACCAGACCACCGAAATAAGTTCATCGGCTTTCGTCCAGAGACACACCGAAACACAAATTTCTTAGAGAGCAAACAACTTGAAGCGTTAAAACTTGCCTAGCGAAGACGACGTGTCACAATCCACAGAACGGGTCGGGAGATAGATGCAGTCCTATGTATCGAACAACTAGGCATAAAGTTTGTTACTTTTTTCTTTGATACTTTGAACTTTCTGAGTTTTAATTTTATTTTCTTTTAGGCATATTTGTGTGTTATCACCCCCGTTGAAATCAATTTGCATTACGGTCCCAACCACTGTTTGATCTCGTCTGTCTAAGATCAATTCACAACGTGGGTAGGCAGACAGATCTGGAGATCCAGGCGTTGTTAGCTTTGGGAACGTAACACCAAAAGGTTAGAAACGTTTGGAAGGACGAGTTGGGGACAGGCGGGCGTCACGTTTGGAGCAAACACCCGGACGGACAGCGAGGAGCGAACAGCTGGCGCCGCCGCGTCACGTCAAAAGGTTAGAACGTCACAACTTTGGTGCCGTGACCGATACCCTGAACGGCCACCAGTTGGTCCGGATCGTTACAGGACGAGTCACACCAGCTTAAACAAGGAGATCGTCGAGAAGAATGTAGGAGCCGTGGTTGAAGCCAATGACGATTATATTGAGACAGGCTGTTAAAATGAATGTTATTTATGTTTTGCGTAAATAGAAAATCACAACGTATAAAAAAAAGAATAAAGTTTGTCGAGAAATCAAAAAGTATTCTTTTTCTGAAAAAACATATTAGGAGAATTCTAATGTTCATTTTATTCGCGTTAACCGAAATCAGTTTGAATTTTGAAACGATTTTATTGTCTGGTCACACTTCTAATTTACCAGAACTGTTGAACCGGCCATCCACCCTGAGACCGTAATTTTAATGTTTTCATTTAGAGAGTCATTGTGACCACTTCGTACTATGTAGTCCAAAATATGCTATTAACAGTGGCCTAAAGAATTGAACATTGTAATTCAAGAATACAAGGGGAAAGACTGAGGGAACTCATTCCAAAATCTATCTATCCCTATATTCTGTTCATATCCATCTCATTAAATCTATCTATCTATCCCGTTATGTTCATATCTATCTATCTATCTATCTATCTATATCTATCTCATTCTGTTCATATCTATCTATTCTATCTATCTTGACAATTTGGGCAAATCCGTCATTTATGCTAGCCCTTAAAGACTGACATTAAGTGTATAAGTATTGTCCAAATGTTATAATTATCCGATCACTTTCGGCAATTCTATTAGCTTATCCAAAAAATGATGAAATGTTTTTAGTTTTCCAAAACGGTTTCCTGGATGTTTTTTCACCAAATATATAAAAAAGTTGGGATGGGTGTGTGCTTGTGTTTGTATGTGTCTAACTGTGCGTGCTGTTTGTCAAAAAGTTCAATGAAATCCCAAACACCTCTCATTTACTAAAAAAAACAGTCGTGCGTCCATATATATATATATATATATATAAATATAGACAGCGACGCTTGATCAAATTCAACACCCACATATTCCAGTTTTATACAGCAAATATTTTCAGAACTTCGCAAAGATCGTTGTCTAGTGGGTTTTTTATGGAGCTGCCATGTGGTAACATTTGCAATGTGAGGAGGAAATCCTGAATCACTCGCGCAAATCTCACGCTCCTCGAACTCCCCTTCAATCCAAGAACAATTTATTTTTTCATTTTCCATAAAAAAACAAAAAACTATCTGACTTATATTAGATAATAATAAAAACCAAAACGCAAATCTATCGTTCACAATGTACTCGCTTCAGGGCGGCCATCACTTTAAGTTTCATGCAAACATCAATACAATCCTCATTCAACCGAAATTGTTTGCTGTAATCCATTTTCCCTATCAAGCGAACACAAATGTAAAATCTTATGTAGACCATGTTGACCAAATATTGAAATGACCAAATGTTTTCTTGGGAAAAAACAGAAACAGAGTTGTTCGACAGTTTATGTTAAAAAGAGTATGCTTTATTAGTAAATTACAAAAAACAACGTGTCAAAACGTCGAATGTCTCATGACAGAGCAAATAGCTTATGGGAGAATGAAATGGACTGATAAATGGGTCAAAGGCGCAAAATGTTTTGTTTGTATCGATATATTGTTATTTTATATTTCAAAAATAAACCAGATTGTAAATTCATTATTATTCCTTTTTTTAATTTACGAAGAAAAGTCATCCAGCCTAAACCCTTTATTGAATATATATATATATATATATATTTTTTTTTACACATATTTGTGTGTGTGTGTGTGTGTGTGTGTGTGTGTAATATTCAGTGATAGAACTAACTCAATAAGTATTTTAATAATTTTAAGAAATGCAATTCAGTTTTCAAAGGCCCCTAGACATCATCGTCAAGGAAAGAAAGTCTAAACAATTTTCTGTCTTTAATGGTTCGTCTTGGGTTTGCAGGCTATACATGGAAATATATTTTAGAATTCACTCAATTGTTTAAAATCCGTTTTAACAAGTGTGTGACACCATTTAGGGATGCAAGGAAAAGAAGGAAAAGAAGGAAAAAGAAATTTTGATAATGAAAAAATGGTGAAGGGTTTCAATGTCATTGTCGAAATTCTAAATAGATAAAAATTAACTGTGTCGTGGTGGCGGACTTATATTATCGGGAATAGAAACAGACGTTGAAAATCTAATTGACAAGTTCCGGATCGGCTAACGATAAACATTTAACTGAATGCCATTTGATATCGAAAAAATGCTGAGATAAAATTTAATAGGTCCCATCAAAAATCAAAGAAAATAGGTTAGAACGTCACATTGACAGCGAAACTGTTTTTATCGGAAAAGTTGTGTGCCGCGAAGACCAATATAATTGGCGAAAATCTGCCAGAAAGTGGTTTGGGATAGAATTGAGGTTAGGACAGGACGGGTATTGTTTGTTGGCGACCAACTTCGAAGAGAATAGAAAAGCAAAGACAGAAAAAAAAAAAAAGTAACGTTTTTCTTTGAGCAAGATTTTTTTTGAAACAAGCTAGTCTGGTCACACCACACCGTTGATCGGCCATTGGCGAATGTTAACGAGAGCCAGGCAGGTGAGGCTGATGCAAGGGGGAGGACACTCATTAAATGTATGAGATGTTACTGCGAATATATTGGCGCCCTCTGATATAAGAGAAGATATATGGAAATAATAACTTTTTCTGACCGAAAACAAAAAAAAAGTAAATTGTCAGGGAAACCTCAAACCCCAACAAACCCATTTTGGTCGGCGTCCATATAGTAAAAATCGCAGTAAATACAAGTTCGAATCATAACTGAAAGATTCGCGCAACTTCAACTAACAGAACTTTATTTTTGAAGATTAGATTAATACCATCAAAACAAGTTTTACGACTATCGCCTGAAGACACCCCCCAAGAACCAGTTTCTTAAAGAACAGAAACGAAAAAACCGGCATTCCATATAGCGGGTCGGAGATATACCAGTAGATATAAAGTATTGTTATCCTTTATATTTAATTTTTGAGTTATTATTTTATTTTCTTTTATATTTGTGCGATATATATATATATATATATATATATATATATATATATATATATATATCGAATGTTCCCATCAGAATCACCAAAGGTTAGAACGTCACATTTGGGTGCCGCGTTGGTCGTCACAGGACAGGATGTGTGACAGGCGGACGTCACGTTTGGAGCGGCGACACCCGAACGAAGTGTGCACACAAGAGTATGCGGTATATATATATATATATATATATATATAGGTAAAAAACCATTGGTAGGTAATACAATCATAATGATCAGAACTGAATGCATTTATTACAGAAATATTCATATACATTCAAATTTTTTAATTTTGTATTATTTTTATATATATATATATATATATATATATATATATGTGTGTGTGTGTGTGTGTGTGTGGTATAGAAAATTGCTCAAATCAGTTATTCTGAAACTTTTTATTTATTATTTTTAAATTAAACGTTTATCTGATGATCGCATGAGTGTGAAACCTAGGCTCACAAACTCACATCCATATAACAGAAGATATATATATATATATATATATATATATATATATATATATATATTCGAAAATTATAACAAAAATATCTTATAAAATCACTACAAAAATAGCCATTTTGTTTCAACACTTCTGGTATCTTATCAAGTGATGGTGCTGAAAAGTTTCAAATCAATCAAACACTCCGCGCTAGAGGAAACGCTGTTACGTAAGCTGGAATGACCAATCAAAATACAATCATATGAGAATTCAAAAAACTTGACAACTAACTTAGGTTATAATAATTATTTACTGCTTTAAAATTAGGTTTAGACGAAAATAGAATTCATTCTAACTAATAAATATTAAATTATACTATAAAATTTCAAAATTTAAAATTGCCAATTTCAAAGTTTAAATTTAATCTATATTAAGTTTAAAATTATAAAATTATTTAAAGAAGAATCTGAGGAAAAAAAATCATATATATATATATAATGGAGGCAGCATATATATATATATATATATATATATATATATATATATATATATATATATATCATGGAGGCAGCAATGTCTCTTCCATGTTTATGACCATACATCTTGATCAAATCAGCGAGATTATTTATCGATTTCAAAGTCGATACATATTTATACACATTGGTGTACTTATGTGTGCTTTTGATTATACGGATGTGCACAGAGAGGCGTATTTAATACGGTCGATTCGAAATATGTTCCTTCAAACGAATATTAATGTCTGTGTTTTATTTTCATTTATAGATATTTTATCCCCAGATTTATTTCTACGTCTGTGTAAAGTTCTTACGTGCGTACACATTCCTCTTGCGCTGCATTTTTTAAGAGTTTACTGTTCATATTTACATGCTTAAATAACTTTTCATTTTATTTTGGTTTATTCCTGGACTAAACTATATTTATATATTTCAGGAGTTTGGGGGTGTGTTTTCCCCCTTTTCTTTTATAAGCTTTTTTTTTCAATATCAGTGAATAAATGAAAATACTCTGTCTTGTAATATATATATATATATATATATATATATATATATATATATATATATATATATATATATGTATATATATGTTGTTATCCACTGACTGTTTCGCTGTATCACAGCTCATCAGTGAGACTAGACGTCCGAAACCCGACTGAATTGGCGTCAGTAGGCGATTCTACCACTAAGCCGTTGGCGCACGGCAAGGATGAATGTGAATTTAAGCGTATCTACGCAGTGACTGAGAGAACTCGATTCGATTCACCGAAGTGTCTTGCATTATTAGACGAAAACTTCACTGTTTACAAAACCACACTTCCTCCCCAGATCAACCGAAATAAATTTTTCAGTAGCATATATATATATATATATGTGTATGTGTGTATGTGCGTGTGTAATTTATAATATTGTTCGACATTATAACACACAGATATTGTCTCTACATATATATATATATATATATATATATATATATATATATGTGTGTGTATCATTATATATATATATATATATATATATATATATATATATATATATATATATATATATATATATATTCTGTGTGTGTGTCTATCGATATATATATATATATATATATATATATATATATATATATATCTGTGTGTGTTCATCGTATATATATATATATATATATATATATATATATATATATATATATATATATATATATATATATATATATATATATATATGTGTGTCTATCGATATATATATATATATATATATATATATATATATATATATCTGTGTGTGTGTCTATCGATATAAATATATATATATATATATATATATATATATATATATATATATATATATCTGTGTGTTTGTGTGTCTATATGAGGTTTAATGTCAGATGACATTCTGACTTGTAAAAAATACGCACACACACACACACATATATATATATATATATGTATAGGCGTGTCTGTGTGTGTGTAGTGTAATCTCAGATAACACTCTGACTTTTAAAAAATATGAACACACATATATATTTATATGTATATGTGTGTATGTAATTCTAATGAAAGATTTTTAATAGGCCAATTATTTTCTTAAATTCACATATTAAAGCATTAAACGAGGATTTGGTGTTTACTTAGTGAATATAGTTCTCATAGCAAGGAATGCCAGCAATCATCACAAGAGTTTGCTCCCTTTCTTGGTTTATTCATCGACAGGCGTGTCCGAAATTTCCGACCATATATCTATTTCTTCCTGTTTCAATTTAGTCAAAATGCTTATAGATATATAACATATATCATAAATGAAATATCATCAGTCTTATTGCCAATGGTGCTATCATTTTGTTGTCGTTTCATTTCTCGAATTTCATTAACCTTACTATTAAATATATATACATATATATATATTTCTGTAGTTCACTGCTACCAGCAAGCAAACAATATTTTTTTCCTGATGATGGCCATGTTGGCCGAAACTAGTTTAGGAATCTAAATGAAATAATAATAAAAACGAAAGAATATAAATATACAACCCAGTGTGTCTGAAGATTTCAAATTTCCTAATATTTTTTATTGTTCAATATATATATATTAAGTTGTTCTGAAAATTAATTTCGATTTTAGTATAACCATTTTGTTTCCTAATATATTATTAAAATACTTAAAGTAAAGCATATTGTACATTTCCTAACGATTTAAGTGTTAATTTTATCAATCTCCTTCAGAATTTCACGTAAAATTTATGTAGATTTCACCGAAAATCTGAAATTGCTTTCTTCACATCAAATTATTCTTTATACCATATCCAAGAATTTTACAAAAAAAAAAAAATAGAAAAAAAAGGAAGTCGATTAGTTGGTTACTGTGGTAAAATTATAAATATTTGAGTACGTCTCTCCTCCGACGAACGCGTAATAATCCACTGAACTTGAACGCCAAGAGATTACAATAACAGGAGATTAGTGAGTGTGAAGTGGTTCGCCATTTGTACTATCCGGTTGTTTTGTTCTGTATCAATCTCAATGTGTGATTTAGTGATATCAAAATTTTCATTGCTGGTAAAATGTTGTGTCTTCAAAAATCTATTGCTTGTCACATTTATTTTCAAAAATGTATATATGGTAATATCTTTTTCAAAAGTCTATTGATGGTAATAATTTTTTTACAAAAAGTATTTCTAGCCATGAAACCTATTTTTACACGTTCATAGTTGGATTTAACTATTTGCCCATAGCTTAGACCCTAATAGGTGCTACCACGCCAGGTCAGAGTGTACCTGGAAATACCGGCATTTAAGAGCTGGTTCCACGGTACACAAAACTCCCTCATCAGAGGCCTTGTTGGCGGACGTAGTTTATCGTCATACCAGGACGGTGGATGTAGTTTATCTTCAGACCCCGGAAAAAACAAGGTCTGGTTTTGTTTGTGTTGTCCTACGGCATACCAACCTAAGTGGGTTATTTAATGCCGACAAGATTTATTGTGATGGTAATATTTCTTTCCAAAAATGTATTGTTGGTAATATTTTTTTTTTTTTTTTAAAAACGTATTCCTGGTAATAATTTTTTTTTCAAAAAAGTCATTGCTGGTAATATTTTTTACCAAAAAAAATATTGCTGGTATTAAAACTTATTTTTATACTTTCACAGTATTTTGGGAACCTAACAGGTGTTACCTCACCGGATCAGGGTAGACCTGGGGAAAACAGCAATTAAGAAGTTTTCCGCGTTCTTCATAACCTCCTAATCAGTGGCCTTGCTGCTTGATGTAGTTTATCATCACACCCAAGACAACTGGTGTTATTTTTTACAGCTTTCTGAAATGTAACCAGATCATCACTGATAAAGTATACTGCCAGCAAATGGATGAAATGCACATTAAGTTAAGGAAAATGTAACCAACATTGGGTAATCGATGATATCCTATTCTTCTTTATGACAATGCTCGGTTTGCAGTAGCTCATCGGCTTGTGATACGAGAGTTTTTTACATACATTATATTATCTTGAACCCTCACCGACTGATTAAACAAAAGAGATTCCGCTGCAAAGAATAGGCAGAAACTGCACACAAAGATTCCATGCTGTTCAAACATTTAGTGATTTATCGTAAAGGCATAAATAGACTTGTAACTGGATGGCATAAATGTATATATTTTACAATTTTGACTAATCTATGCACTGTTTCGGAAAATAGGACATTATTTTCCAAATAACCTAACACACACACACACACACATACACACACACACACACACACACACACACACACACATATATATATATATATATATATATATATATATATATATGAGCACTTTATTCCATAAATATAGTACACCTAAAACTGAACACACACACACACACACACACACACACACACACATATATATATATATATATATATATATATATATATATATATATATATATATATATAGTTTTGAGGTGTACTATATTTATGGGATAAAGTGCACAGTATCGGATGTAGAGCGTATGTAAATATAAATAATATAAAAGTGAACACTGAAGTCAACACTTAGAGGCGACAGGCTGTTTCATGCTAGACGCAATCGTCAGGCCGCCTGACTATTGCATCTAGTATGAAACAGCATGGCGCCTCTGAGTATTGACTTTAATGTTCAATGATATATATATATATAAAGTTTAAGGAGGCAAATTATTCTTTTTTAATATAGTAATCTTCACCATTTAAATGTCCCAAGAGCCACGCGAGGAAGAAGATTAAAGAGTAAAATATATAGTGTATGTCGTCAGATCTTTGCTAATCCTAGACTTGAGTAGCTTAACATTTCAGTGAGCGAGAAAGCATCCAATTGTGAGTGGGTTCCACAAAGCAGCGTTTCCAGGGTAAGAAACAGATCGAGTGGAACTTACATGTCAGCGATGAAATACGAATGGAATGAAGCGCGGTACTATAGTGTGCGTGGAATGGCGGATTTATTCTTAAAAACTTACAATTATTTAATCTTTTTAATCATTTCACCGCAAGCAAAGCAGTGAAGTTATTAAGACACAAGGTGTTACTCTGTGTGAAAAGATAAGAAAGAAGTGAAACAATATCATGGAGCGAGAAGAATAGCGACTGACATTGGATATAACCTTTTGAAGATGAAAGTTGGCTAGAAATTATGAAGCCTGGAGAGAAGTCCACAAGTGATATGCACCAGAAAAGAAACTGTTAGCATAGAACTTACGGTTGTATATGCCTAATTTAACGGTAGTTTGACGGGATTATATATTCCCTATTATTACCACCATTTATCAAGATGATATATTCCCCATTATTACCGCCACTTATCAAGATTATATATTCCCCATTATTACCACAACTTATCAAGAAAATATATTCTTCATTAATACCGCCACTTATCAAAATGATATATTCCCCATTATTACCACAACTTATCAAGAAAATATATTCTCCATTAATACCGCCACTTATCAAGATGATATAATCCCCATTATTACCGCCACTTTTCAAGATGATATAATCCCCATTATTACCGCCACTTATCAAGATGATATATTCCCAGTTATTACCGCCACTTATCAAGATGATATATTCCCCATTATTACCGCGACTTATGAAGCCGCTTTTAGATAGCTTCTTAGTACCATTCCTGATGTTTGCATGTGAAAAATTTTACGGTGATCTCTTCAATAGATTTTCCATTAGAGGAAGTTAATCCCATCCAAACGTTAGGCAGCGATCAGAAACATTAACACTTGGTTGTTAAAAGGTCAGGTTGATTTTTCACTTATTTTAGAAAATCAACATGTCACGTGGTGTGAACACTGGGGTTTGATGCGATAAATACTGATACTAAAATTTGCTTTTACCAATTCTTTAGCAATTAGTTATAAAAATCGTCTGAAATATGTAAAGAGATACCTAACTTGCAGATTTTTGGGTACAAATTGACTTCGAAATTTTGCTATTTCAAGAACAAAACCAAATAAAGTAAATATCATTTTGCCTTAAATACACTGAATAAAAAATATCTTCAAACAAAAATTTTTACTGCATTCGATAAGTGAAAACTGCTTAGAAATTATATTCGCAATCACTCTGGCATAAAATGTGAAAAATACTTTTGGATACGTGCATATTTGACCTTGTACGAAATAACAAAATTTAAGTAACACCTTTATTAAGGAAGCAATTAAATAGTAATTATTTGCCTATTTAATGAAAAGCTTACACAATGGAGATCGTAAAAGTAATCAGTTCAGCTCATACCCCTAGAATCAGAGCCCTGGTAATATGTCATTAAGATATTGATTTTGGGGCCGGATTTATGAAAACAGTGAGAATTAGCGTCTTCAATAAAGAAAATATGCACAGAAGAAGAATAGAGACACCCAGTTTATTACTTGAAGAAAAAAAATCATCGTTTCTAGCGACTGTCATGTTGACTACAAAATTACAGAACAATTATAATAAATATATATATATATAATAAATATTAAACGTTCATTTGTCTTGTCCATCATAGGTGATCAGCGGGGAATATACATAGACACAAAATAATTAAAGCTATCATTGTATCATTCATATATATATATATATATATATATATATATAATAGACAACGAATGTCTATTATGTTTGATGATATGCATTTCTAAACCTTGTAGAGTGGCTTTAGATGCGAGAGAAAATAAAGACAGTATTGTCCAACATTTGGGTATTTTTTATTATGCTGTTGTGGTTAAAAACATGAGCAGATATGGGATTTCGAAAAAAAAGAAAGAAAAAAACGTAACGAGGTGTGCTTAAAAGGGAAAATAAAACGTTCTTGAACTGTGGTCTTCTTCGTAACCGAATTGTAAATGACGAACGATAAAATTGTGGTCCCTCCTGACTGGTAAATCACGCCGGATAAAACGGTGGTTTCTACTCAATTGATTCCAATCACTCTGGGAATGAGTGCAAAATACATGCCACTCCTCATTTTATAGACATAAGCACACAAAGGTATGCTGAGATTACATACTAGCCAAAAAAAAAAAAAAGAAGTTTCTTATGACTCAGCCCTGGTCTTTCTTTTGAATTCAGAACTCTACGTTTCCTTGTTCGAACATGCCTTTGTGTGTCAACGCCAATTCTTAGTCTGTGAACATGTTTCCATATTACTGTTGATTTGTCTCTTTACTGTTAATTAGCCTTGCAAATATTGTTTGGTTATTTTATGTTCTTTCCTTTTCTTTTCCATGTTATTGCGTTTTGCGAACTGTCACTTCTGTTTGTTGGAGAGTTCAGATACTTATATCACATTTGACCATAGCTGCTCGCGCCACATCGAAAGCAGGTTGAATCCCTGGCGGTAAGATAATTTTCTTTATAGCGAACTAGCAGCATGACCCGGCGTTGCCCGTGGTTGATTCAAAAATAGTACGACTCATACAGAAATCGCTATCACTTGACTTAAAATATTTTTGCCCTTCCTTGCCTTTAGAGGAGTGCCCTTTGCCATGCTGATGTTGTTACATGTCTTACTTCTTGGCTATATCACACTGCCAACTTTTTCTAAGCTCTATAGTAAACATTAAATCTGTTACGAAAAAAGAACTAAACAAAGTAAACACAATACGATCAGCTATAAAAAACCGGAAAAAAAAATTTAAAGGGTTGACCGATTGTCGATTTGCACTCTGTTTGTGGGGTGCTCAGAGTTGAAACACCACATGGTGACTCCCAATGGCCTCTTCACAAATCCGCTCGGTTTTCGCTAAAAACCGACATGCGGTTCAGACGCAATCTGGGCGTATCTGCTTTTGGGTTTTATCGATTTTCCGCGCTGTTTAGGGGTCCGTGGTCATGAAACTTCTGGACAACACTTCTAATGGTAGACTCTAAGAGTGTGTCAAATTTGGTTGAAATGCGATCATTCCTTCTGTAAGCAGAATTTTTTCGATTATCGATTTTTTCGATTATCGATTATTTCGATTATCGATTTTTTCGGAACTTGATTCCCAACTCAAAAATCGGTCCCATTATGTCCTTAGGGCAGCCATTTGCAAACTTGTGTTGAAAACCGCATCGAAATCGGGTGAGAAATGCGGCCTGGGCGAGGTAACAACGCCCACGACAGACACACAGACAGACAACATGAGAAATATAGATAGTAGATTCTGGAATGCACACGCTAATAGATGTAAGACACGCCGTTTAAAACAAGAATAAAATGGTGCGTCTGCTTCAAATACCATTATCCACGAGAATAACTTTTGAATCTTTAAATATAATAATATGTCTTATATATATATATATATATATATATATATATATATATATATATATATACAGTTTAAGCATTTCCCTCATGCATCTTTTTTTATTCACACACATACATATATATATATATATATATATATATATATATATATATATATATATATATATTCAAAAGTTCATAAAATCAATTTGAAATAGAGCTCATTACAAGGGCAGGGCAATAGATATATATTATAAAATATTATATTGGAACATGCAAGTTACCACAACAAAACGCATTTTTGTTTTGATGTCTAATTATAACATCAGATGTTTAACATTACCGACTATCACCAATGATGAGATGTCTAAATTAAACATCGTAACAAATATGCCTTTTCGTCTTTGTAACTCGCATTTTCCAATCTAACAGTTCATAATATATATATATATATATATATATATATATATATATATATATATATATATATATAAGATTTTTGTAATGTGCTTTTTTACTGGGGTAATGAATTTCAACCCGTTTATTAAGCAGGTTTTCGAATATTATTTAGATTGGAAGGTACTTAACAAGTGAGATTTCAGAACAAAAAATATTTCAGAATTTGCCGTTGAGGAAGTTATATTATGATTTCCATCCTTTGTTACAGATGAGAAATTTGTTCTATATGCATTTTCCTTGGCTGTTAATATTTACGGAAGTGTACAAGTTAGGCGCATGCGTATTCATTCTTAGTCTGCATGGGAACATATTAATTTTTTCCTTTATAAAACCTTATAATCAAAACTGTCTATGTTTCTCAAACCCTTTACACGGCAACGGATCGATCGATGATAGCTATAACGAATTTTTAAAAATAAAAAAAATAAATGTGGAATGAAAATAAAACTGTTATAACCATTCACGTGTTTTAAAATCAATATCCACTTGCAGTCAAAAACCATCGATCTATTTATCGATCCTTGGTTTTCCACTGATCTGCTTTTCCATCCTTATTCTATTTCTTTGTTGTTGTTGTTTTTGTTAGCTCTTTTTTATCTTTTTATATTCCATATTTTTCTTCGTCTTCCATAGATTTTATCATTCAACGAGGCGTACACAACGCAGAGAATTCGTTTTGTTCTTGCCGACTATCGCACCTACCATCTTCCACCGACGTGTTTCACACACTTGGACTGATATAAATTACATAACCTCATTTTTGGTATTATCTCGAGACAAGAAAGAAAAAGGCTGTTTCTAATCGTTGAAAACCTCTCGAAAGTGTCATGTTTTTCTAGAATGTCTGTCGACATTGAGAGAGAGAAAAAAACTGTGCTGTCTGTAGAACTCAACTCGGCAAGAAATTTCAGTCATGAATTTTCTTAACCATCGAAATAAATAGGTAAATATCAAAGGTAGATTTTTTTCTAAATGAAATCTTTTATCTTCTCGATTTTTAAAATAACAATTTTGGATAATACTAATAAAAAAAATATTTGATAGAACTTGTTTTAAAACTTTATTAATATTCTCACAGTTACCAAGACTGAAGTAAATATGGGAGCGATGCTGAAAATCTCTCAGTTCGCCCAAAATGATATTCCCAAATGAACTCTGATGTTTCAATTTGTCAGGGAATGCTTACGACAGATGATTTTTCAGCATACACTCCTAGTTAACAGTATGTATCCTTAGGACCCACTTTGGTTTGGAATCCGGTAAGGGATGCAATGATTGCGTATGTCTCATCAAACAACTCCATGAAACTACATACTTCTCTAAAAGGAAACACTATAATTACTTTGTCGACCTCCCAACATCATATGACCACATCACTAGAGACTTCCTATCCATTAGATACCACCTTCCAAACCCCGAATCCTCTAAATACATCGAACAATTAGAGGAATCATATCATTTTATAGAATCATACATATCTGGTGAGGACCCCAATACAGAAACGCTTCCGACCTCATCAGGGTTACGAAAAGGAGGAAATTAGAGCCCAAGCCTATTTAATCTCTTCATAGGCTATACTATGCACATATACACATATGATGCGCCATCCAGGGTATGACGATAAACTACATCCGCGTCCTGGGTAAGACGATAAACTACGTTCAACAGCAAGGCCTCTGATCAGGAGGTTTTGAGGAGCGTGGTAAAACCTCTTAATTTCTGGTGTTCCTAGGTCTACTCTGACCCCGGGTGTTAGCACTTGTTAGGGTCTCAGCGATGGACAAAAAGGTAACGCCGAAACTGGGGTCAAAACATTATGAAAGTGGAAAAATAGGTTTTAATACCAGAACTACCTTGTAAAAAACATTATTCCCAGCAATAAATTTTGGAAGGAAAAAAAATATTACTAACAATATGTTTTGAAGAAAAATATAACCAGCTATACCTTTTCGAGGAAAACATATTACCAGCAATAATTTTTGAAAAATAATTATGACCAGAAATACATTTTTGAAACAAAATATTACTAGCAATAAAAATGTTGGTAATAAATAACCCATTGAGGTTGATATGAAAGCAAACCAAATCATATGATGAGATGGAAACTGACAATTTAAACATTCCTTACCACATCCCAAACGAGTCTACCAATGAAAGTAAGCAATGCCTCATTACCTTCTACTGCCATTGGACGGATGACAGAGAGTTATTCTAATGACATAGGTATTTATATTTAGGATAATAATGATCTTGAACAAAAAAATGAACATCCTCTACCAAGTGTTCCAAGAAATAGGACTCGAGATAAACCGTTCCATAACATAATCTACGATCTGAAAATAGAATGAAAGCAGTAATTTCATCCACTCTTAATACATACAAAAAAATGAAATATGAAATTAGTGAATACAAAATACTTCAGATAACTCGGCGTACGGATCGGTTATGAGAAATACAGTATATGAGAAAAGCAATTCGATCATTGAATAAGCCGTGCCGAACATAATTTCACCAATCAACTTGCATTCCAACGAAACGAATACGTCAACCTGAAAACACGAGTTAAGTTCTTATATAGATTCATCAGAGCGAAAACTTTATATAGATGTCTAGCGTGGCACTGAACCCGTTCAAAAATATCTGTCAGCTGTATACCGTCACTTTCTAAGATCAATATTGAAAAAAGACTTTGGACGAATGAAGCCTGGGGTTCTTGGCAAAGATAATTTTTCTTTGAATATTGTGGACTTCCAATACAGATTCACAAATAACTATACAAAATAACAGAAACCATATCACTTGAAGATTACCAACAGGAACGACAACTGAAATGGATAGCTCAGGTAACTCAAATAGAAAATAATGACAAAATCAAAATATCAATGTTCACACTACTTAAAATAAAAATAAAATAATCCTTGGGAAGGAAGCTTCATCAATACTGGAAAAGGTAATAACAGCTATTGGACCTGAGAATTCTGATTTCCTAAAAATATATTTTAATTGAAAGATTTTATAAATTTCAAACAAAAGCAGACCTGGCGGCTCCGTCAGTGAATATATCATGTTTTCTTATCAGGAAACGGCTTATATTACCGTTACCATATGACAACACCGTAAAACGAATATCCTTCTTTCCTTAGCTGCCATGCGATGAACTTTTGGGAGATAATGCGTGTCTTCGGTTCATGACTGATTTGAGAGAATAATTCTAACATAATTCCTGCGTCCGATTGGTTGCAAACCCTGATTATAGGTCCCAGTCTGTCCTGATATTTCACCTATAGCAGGGAGAAACGAATATATTAAACATTTTATCCGTATTATAAATATTTTATGTTATTTACAATGCTGGCGGCTGTGGTTTAATCTATTTTATTTCATGTGGATTGCTACTTTTGAAGAATAATGGATTCGAGTATTTTGACACATTCGTTATAGTGAGCACTACAGTGTATTTTGTCATTGTCTACTAATGTTTGGCTTAATTAATAATTGCATGTTGGTTACGTGTGATGTCGCGCTGGACTGTGACGTAATTCTATGGAAAACACAACACGAATATTATGGAAAGGACATCTGAGCAACGAGGAAGTTTAAGAAACATGTGAAAAAGAAAGCACGCTTATACATAGAATAAGAAAGAGACAATTGAAATTACTAGTACTAATAATGCGGAAACAGATTTTAGTTTATCATGTAGGTATACAAAAGTCTCCTTTTCAGGTGATGGCTGGCGAATGATTTCAGGAGATAGTTCGTCGATGGGCAGTTGCAATGTAGAGCCCAAATAAGTACGTTCCTAACACACAGTGGTTGATTTTACAGGAAAAAAAACACATGGCCTAACCTGTTTCATAGAGAAACCGCCGTAACTACATAAGCTTCCCATTTCTTACACACTGTTTGTTGTTGCATATATGTTATAATTTCTCTGCATGGGACACGTGTATATGTCGATACATCTAATTTTGTGTAGGACACAGCATTATAATACACTCCCTCTCTGAGAAAGAAACAACGTTATCGTTCTTTTTACATTCAATTATCGCACGCGAAGTAGGGTGTTATTATATCATTGATCAAATAATTTCCATAACGGAGGAAATTCAAATGGGAGAATAAATCTTTCTACCTTAGTTCTTCCCCAGTTACACTGGTGAGGACGCGATATTATTTACACATGTGATATTAGCATCCCTTAACTATTGAACATAACCTCTGCTAAATTGTATTTTCGTTCATACACAAAACATGCATATGCAGTCATATCACTTAATATTAAACTCTTCACCGCTTTCTAAAAGAATATCCTATATTTTTTTATGTCTGATTCCTGCCGCCAAATATGATAAGAAGTGGGAAGAAATTACGAGCTGTCCGTTTTAATAAATAGAAAATACCATCGTTAACAAGAAGGACAGTTTAAGATGCGAGCTATGATTTGGAAACGCCATAATCAATCAAGTACAGAAATATAACATTGTGGGAATTGTTTTTTAAAAATAACAAATATTGAGGTAGAAAAATGCGAATAATGAATGATTTCTTTCAAAATCTAAAAAAAAAAAAAAAATTAAATACAGAAAAACTTCGTTGGATTCAAAGAAAAGAGTTCTGAAGTGCTGGCCAATATCAATCCATCAATATAGCAATGGATACTGGAAAATATCCCAACAAATGAAGAGGTGACTAGGCAATCAGACCAAAAAAAGTGTCCTTATACAGAAGCAGGCAGAGAATACAATGGACGAAACATGTTGAAGTTTCAAAGGAACGGTGAGCGAAAAATAAACTTGAATTTATGTTGAAACTTGAATAAAGCATGGAATAATAATAATACAACACAAAATATACTTAAACAAAATGTATTGACACAAGAACGTGTACACAATATTTACAGATAGTTTGCTATATTCTTGGGAAGACTGTTCCTGTAGAATGGGTTGACTTAGTCGCAGTCGGGCAGAGTCTCTGGATTGGATCTCTTCTTCCTGGTACCAACCATATTTATTAGGTGGATCGTACCACAACAATTTAGAATCAGATTGATACAGTTGGTAACTCTGAGATACATACATGAGAGCGTGGATAATTTGACAAACACATGACATAGGGAAGGCAAAAAGAACTGATGGAAGCTGTGAGTAACATATTTGCCCAGCTTGCGTACATGGTTGACAGGAAAGCGATTGGGAAGGATAGGCGATAAATATCGCTTAGATCTGCAAAGGATAGGAAGCTGTAGAGAGTCATAATCGCTGATCTCCTCTTGAGACATGACGCATAAAAAGAGTTCGCACATTGTCCTCTCAGGCAGTAAGTTGGACGGACCGAATTACGGTGTAAATGTAATTCATGTATAATGAGCAATTTGAATTGGAGAAGATGATAAAATATTTATAAGATATAAGAAATTAAAAACGATGCAATCTCACCATCCAGCAATTATTAGCATATGTTAATAGCTGTTCTGTGAGTTTAAATCATATTTAATTGCTTATATCGTATTGAAAATTTTAATTACAACATCTACTAATAGAACAAGTAGAATAATGAAAACACCCCCACCACGATCATCATCATCAACAAACAACAACAACAACAATAATAATAATAATAATAATAATAATAATAATAATAATCACACCCGTTTATTGATATGAACGCCACCCAGACCCGGCTACGATGATAGGACCTGGAAGAATTTTATGAGATTACACAATACACACGGACAGATCAATCTATGCTAATCGCCTAGACATTGTTATTAGAAACCGTAAAGCAGAAAAAAATGCCTACTTATTGATATGGCAGTCCCTGCAGACTGCAATGTATCTTTGAAGATCTATCAAAAATCTATCAAAAAACAAGGACCTTGAAATCAATGTCTCCATAATGTGGCACGTAAGAAAATCAACAATCCGTGTTGTGGTTGGAGCCCACGGACTGGTTGGAAAATATTCCAGAAAACTCACTGAAAGAATTCCTGGTAGCCTATGACTTAAAGAAATACAAAAAAAAAATTGTTCTCACGAGTACGACTTTATCTATGTAAAATATGTTTCTTTTGGCTTTGTTTTTTTTTTTTTTTTTTTTTTTTTTTTTAATTGGTCAGTGAAAATGTCATGATGCCATTTCTGATCTTAGGTCTCTAGGCGGGAGCCAGAAAGAAATGTGCAGATACCATAAATCAAAGGAAATAAAACAACAACAACAACAAAAACAATAATAATAATAATAATAATAATATCTTAGAATTACAAATTACAGGAATTTGGCTTTGAAACACAATCATTATTAATAACTCCGTTTTAGAAGCATAACTGGAGAATGATGGAAAAAACGGCTCAAAGTATTGTTTACAAGCCATATATTTAAAAAAAAGCCTTTCGAATTAAACAACCGGCAGAGCCGATATGCCGTTTAACCGGATCGATCAATCAATCATTCGCAACCATTATTCCAAAAGTTGTACGAAATGTAGAAAGAATACTGAAACACAGTAGAATAGCTGGCAATTAATTTTTATCTGAAATCGTAATGGGTGTATTTATAAATACACTACAGTTTGGCCTTGACATTTTTTCATTCTGATTGCTCTGCCTTTAATACGTTACACGTATTTCATATTTTATATTTTATATTGTAAAATTTATTCTCTCGATTCCAGCTCTGTTGATGGGAGGCGAAACCCATAGGCTGTTTTTCTTTTTAATCACGAACGTTAAAGCTTGTCTTGCTTTTTATTTCCATAATAAAGTTCAAAAGTTTGAAGCCAAGCCCAGAATTAGAATGGGATGAACTTGATAGGAGACTGAAACCTTTACATTCAAAAAAAGAAAAAGTGCTTTTAGAGCCAGTGAAAAAAGAATGGAATCAATTTTCAAACCTGTGGTTAGAGAAAATTTTGCAACAAATGCCAAAAATTTGTGCTGAATCTATCAAGGATAAAGGAGGCTATTTTGATGATAGCAAAATTTAGTCATAACATTTTTTCTTTTTGTCATAATAAAACGTGTTTCACTTTATTAAAGAATGTATAATAATTTTCTCTTATTTGAAGTAAAAAAAAACAACAACTACTTTTTGGACATATATATATATATATCAGCCAAACATGTAACCTCCTTAGAAAGACAAAACCAAAACTGAATAAAACGTTAAATTATTGTATCAAACAACAAATGGACGGGTGTTATCTTGAAGTTGTCCTTTGAACGCCTATTGCGACAGAAGCCTATCTCAGACCTTAAGTCACGCTGAATGTCCGGTTCTAGTAAAATCACCGAAGTTAAGAAACCTCACGCCTGGTCGATGGGTGACGTGTAGGAATACTAAATGCTGTAAGCTTGAATTTGCGTGTCGTGTAATGTATAATGCCTCAGAATTCTTAATCGAGTTTCAATTCTCGTTGGAATCGTTATAATCTCTTATGCAAATATGCCATTAGGAAAGTTATGGATCCATCACTTATACCATCAGCTATGGATTAAATAGTTAGTCTTTTATAACTAAACCATGATTATTGCCCTCCAGCAAAACATTTCTCAAATCTAAAAAAAATTCTGGCTTTAACTAACATGCAAAGATTGATAAACCGTAGAAAACGAACTAATCAATCAGACCGCTAGAAGTACACGTATATACGATCCTTCACTAACATACTGTTCTGCTATTTAACCATAACTGGGGGGGGGAAGGGAAGAAGAAGAGGATTCATACCTTTCCCAATGGTATCAGCACGTAAGTGAACGTAATGGATCCGAATGGAGTGCGAAATCGGTTCTCCATATTCCTCACTACGAGCTGTTACCCATTACTCTACCATGCCTCCATAAGCCGAAGGTGTTGAGTCGGCGGTGTTGAGTTGTCCCGCACTCATATATGAACCATGCCATATAAGTAAATATATAAGGTATAATAACTGAAATCTTCCAAGACGCTGGTATCTCACAACCAAAGAATTTGACAATATTTCAAAATATACGTACCCAGAAGTAGAAATCCTAAGATGGTGGTATTGAAACAAATCTCTTATTCCAATAATAATATAAACATTATGAATTGTTAATACATATACACCCGACGTTCATTTAAACTGAAAACTATTCTTTTTTTCAAATATCAAAAATAGATTTATCAATAATTTTTTAAACTGAAAATTACATTGAAATATACTGAAAAATTTTTCAACATTTAAACTGATGTCAAGAACAAAAAAAAACTACTTTAAAACTGAAAAATATATGGATGAAAGAATGGATGTGTTTTAATTGGTTCTTTGAAGATATGATAAAATGAATTCTTGTAAACATTTTTGTCAAGATCACAGCAAGCATAACACTCTGTGCTATTGTGCTTGTAATGACTTTTCTCATACTCAAAATCTATAAATGGAACATGCTCAATATCTTTCTAAAAAATGAATCTTTCCCCAGGTCCAATGTAAACGTCTTCGTAAAGGATTGTATAGAACCACAAATCAAGAAAACTAATAATAATAATAATAATAATAATAATAATAATAATAATATAGACCTGACATAATTGTATAACATAACGTTGAAAACAAGTTTTCTGAGAGATGTTGCAGCAACAACCGAGAAAAAAGTATTTAAAAACAATTCAGAAACTAAGTAAATCTAAGAATCTCCGGATGGGAATCATTAGAATATGGCTTCTCAACACATCAGTATTATGTGTTGTTATTGGGACTTTCGGAATGATATCGAAAGAACGAGACAAATATCTGGAAGAAATTTTTGGAAGCCCTAAAATATATGAATTGCCAAAAATTCATACTCATATATACATTTTACGGGCATTTCTCTATGCAATGAGCATAAATAAATATTTATTTCGTCTCGAAGATTATATGGAGGCTCATCTGTATTCAACCTACAAAAACGTAAAAACAAATGATAATAATAATAATAACATTAGTAATAATAGTAAGAAGGAGAAGAAGAAGAAGAAGAAGAAACAATGACAAGATAAGGCATTCCATGGTCAATACTATGGCCATACCAAATAAGCTAATGTAGACAAACCCCGTACCTATCAGTTGTTACGTAGTTCAGGGTTAAAAAGCTGCAACCGAATAGTTTATACTTATTGCACTTGAGCAATGCTTGTTAACTAAAAATTTTCATGCACAAATACAGAAAAATTGTGCTAACTCGGAATACAGATTCAATGATAAATATTCAGTAACAATAGACCATCTTTTATCAGGTTGTGCTAACCAGATGTTTCAAATGAGCAATATTGAGAGGAAAAAGATCATTCATGTCTTCTGTAATGTTACCAACAATCATACACTGGCTCCCATCTTCAAATTCCATTCAAGAACCATGATCTTTGAACAATGAATATGTTCCAGAATGAGGGAAAAGTAGATAGAAAAACTGGAGAGGAAATTCACAACAGAGTGATAATAATTTCAAGTTCGAGCAAGATCAATTATAAAAGGTCCAACACAATTCATAAGAGTTTTAGCACGTGAGCGAGGACAGTCCAAAGAGCAGTGAAAAAAGACTTGTAAAAGAAATCGTACGGAAACCTGTGTGGCATCTTGTTACTCTAGGACAGAATGTTAGAAGGTTAGAGAGAGTGAAGGTCATCATGAATAAGTTGGAAAATAATCCTGGAATAATATATATGCATTTGAACTTTATTTCAATCCTTCATGAGCTTCTGATCTTTAGCTATGTTTAATTAATGATGAACATGTCATTTTCTTTTATGATAGGTTTCATCACAAATTATTCTGTTAAGCTGGGAGAGTAAATATACCTTTTTATTGCATGGGGTATTTGGATATTTGCCACTTAACTCTAACGATGACTACTAGGTGAATGTGAGCATAAAATACGACAGCATTATATTCACTACATAAGTGGCGAGAAAAAAAAAAAAACTTTTCTAGAAAACTTAGTTCCAACTAAGCAACTGACAGTGACCAACGCCTTAATCGAAAAGACCAGTTCTTATAATCGACATGGGAAGGAAGACCTGCGATTCTTAGAGCAGATCATAGATCGCAACAGGAAGAGAGCGATAAAAATATCGTGATATCCGGTAGCTAGGAAAATAGAGAATTGAAAGGTTATAACTATGAATTGGAAACGCATCAGGGTCGCAATCATTGGAAGTAAGTTTGCATAAATTTGAAATTTGTGAATAATTTTTACTATATCTAAATGATGGCATTCCTGAATCTGCGTGAATAGGGATAAAGGCGCTGGGTATTTAAGGAAAATTGCTCTTCCTAGCCTCCAGTGATAGGCACCAGTCATGCATATGCATCCATGGAATAATAATAATAATAATAATAATAATAAGAAGAAGAAGAAGAAGAAGAAGAAGATGGAAGCTGAATGTGTTTAAAATGGTGAAGTGTTTTGTAAAGAAGAAACAAGCAACCAAAAAATAGAGAAAGAAATCACATTGAAAAGGTTCTATTATTTATTCATGAATCGGTACCCTGTTCAGCAAACCATGATTTGATGAACAAAGCAAGATGTGGCAAACCTGCCGACCACATGCGGTCTGGACGCAGCTTGATCAACACCTCACCCTTTTCCGATATTCCCGGCTCAAGCTCGAACATAATCATTCATACGGATAAGCATATAAGTAATTAGCCCACCTGACCTTTAAACCAACCATCTCAGCCTCCAGTCATCTTTCCTTCGGGCCTTTACTCTCTCAATGCGTGCGCATCTCTTTTCCGTTTCCGTCTTCCGGTTTCATTTCTCGTTCGAATATTGCATAGAAAATGGCTTTTGTAACAAGTTTTGGCTTGCTTCCAGTTGGGCGAGGTAAACTTTCATTTTCATTTTGCTCTTTTTCATCATTCAACAGATTCGTCCGCGCCGTGTCTAATTCGGTATTGATCAGGATTTCAAGAGCTCACTAATTCCCCTTTAATACTCTGTATTCATTTACAACTTTCTTGATCTCTCCCCTTAATCCGTCTGAGAGAGCTATATTGGCCTTCTTGACAGTTAATTATTTTGCCTATTTACTGACTGTAAGAATGATTACCATTCGATGTAGCAGGGAAATACAGAAATCCGAATTCTTATGTTAAAGTCAAGAAAGTTCTCCATACTTGAATTCTGGTGGAAAGAAAATTTAGCTCTAGATCATAAGGCTACTTCCAGCTTTATCAGTCTCTATCTCTATATATAACTATCTTTTTTTTAATCATTTCACCACAAGCATGGCAATAAAGCCACTAAAACGCGAAGCATTGATATGTGATAGAGAATAAGAAAATAAATCTCTATTAAGAATAGAAACAATAAAAACAAGAATTAAGAAGACAGAAGATAACGATTGACATTGCATTCATATTTTTTAAGATCGAAGTTGACTGGGAAGCAAGAAGCCGGAAGACAGTTTTAGAAGAGATTATAGAAGAGACTCTTAGCGTAGGACTTACGGTTACTCTAACCATTTCCACTGTAAAATGATGAGACGTTGGCGCCAATCTAATACTACTCTTAAAACCATAAAGTTTAATTACCTTAGAAGTAAGTTCATCAGATCGAACACCATGAAATTATTTATAGAAAACGCCGCGATGTCATGTCAGGGCCCATAAAATTGCAGATTCTTCTTTGGGTTTGATCAAAGACCTATAAATATATATCAGTAGTACCAGACCTGATGTATCAGCAATATTAAAAGCAAGGACGAATGGTAGATTATAAATATGTAAGATATATTCAAGCGAGTAAATTTGTCTGACATGGCACAATGATCGAGATTTCCTCGCTGCAGACCTAGCTATTGATTTAATATAATATTTCCAATTCATGTTAACGGAAAACGTTCAATTAATTACTCCCTGGGGGTTAGAATCAGCCATGACGATATATGTTAAAAACATAAAAAAAGGCTTTCTACACACGATTGAAAGAGAATAGTTTCCTCTTGCTGGCGTTAAAATTAACAAACCATTTTATGGCCCCAGATCACAGAGGTTAGAAAATGGCTTGGTATTTTTGATAGCAATTTAAAAATACGTTCTGAATTACCATAATCTTTCAACTTGTGAAGAACACCAGCATGACAAACCCTGCCAAAGACCTTCGGCTATATACAAAGTAACAACCCAAGCTTTACCATCTTGATTTACCCTTGCAGAAATAATCGTTAATACATCAGCAGTTGATCTAAAGAAGCGACAGGCATATTACTTATCTGAAAAAATCTCTGCGTGGTGAGATCCTTAACTATTTTTGAGTAAATTATAACCACTAGAACTTTGCCAATAAGTTGTAAAAATTAATAGTTAGAACGCCTGAGTTCTTGAAGAAAGTAACATGTTATGGTGAAACACACCTATTCTATAGTTAATAGATTCTCCCACCTAATATAAGTAGGAGTAGTAAGAGAAACGAGGGACGGTCGATGTCGGACGACCGGCTGAACGGTTGAACTCTCTGCCTTCGGGCGGGGAGGAACCTGAACGAGGCTACGCCGAAGGGCGGAGTCTCTTTCAGGGAGGTAAACCGTCCCTGAGTCCGTTCATACGGGTTCAATGGGCATATCTTTGGGCCGAGCCCACGGGCTCGGAGAACCCACAATAAATAACCGACCTTGTGTCACATGATGCCCCAGTAGGGAGCGTGACTGAATATCCAGTAGATGTCGGACGACCGGCTGAACGAATGATCTGCCTTCGGGCGGGGAGGAACCCGAACGAGACTCCGCCGAAGCCCACAGGCTCGGAGATCCCACGTTAAACCGGCCTTGTGCCACATGATACCCTCGTGGGGTAGGGGCGACTAAATACTAGTCGATGTCGGACGACAGTCGATGTCGGACGAAAGTCGATGTCGGGAGACAGTCGAACTCTGTGCCTTCGGGCAGAGAGGAACCCGGACGAGGCTATGCCGAAGAGAAGAGTTTCGTCCGGGGAGGTAGACAGACCCTATCCCGTTTATGCAGGGTGTATGGGGATTTTTTGGCCGAGCCTACGGGCTCGGGAACCCCAGAGAAAATTCATCTTTGTGCCACATGTGACTGCGTGGGGCAGTAACTAATTAGCGTCGATGTCGGACGACAGTAGTCAACAGTAAGTCGAATACGAAAGTAGTCAGCGACCACAACAAGATTAATCTGCGTAATACCTATTATATCAAGTTCCTAACGTTTTGTACGTGGAACTATTTAGGTCCGATTTACTACAAATACAAGCCTCTACTGCGAAATAACTTCACAACATATCTACAAAAGTGAAATTTTAAATAGCAGAAAAGAAGAAGCAGCCAGGCATGTATTTTAGAGTTTATAAAAAAATAAGAAACACGCTTATAGTTCACAGGCTTTCTGAGGATCCAGTTTGAGATAATATCAGAAACTCTAGACGGTGTTATATGCATAGTACTCAATAGAGACCCAGTTCTAAGTACAAATGCATGCAAATATTCTACAAATGAGTCAAGAGTAGAATTTGAAGAGCGAAACAGTCTGCTTCATTAGCAGAATGTTAACAAATCAAATTGAGTGAAGAGAGGAAGAATAGAAGACTTACAATTATTTAACACTCTATTACAGAGCCACATGAAGTCAAGTAAACCACATGTTAGAAGTTATATGATGCCTCATTCTATCAGCAAACAAAAACTTATCCTCTTTGAGGACGCGTTTACAATTACTGCGAGCAGACAAAATATGCGTCTGTCGTGGTCGGAAATCTCACGCTGGTACCCCCGGAAAAAGTCATTCTTCTGGTATAAAGCGGCTGAACAGGCCAATGTGTACCAAGAAGATTGTGGTTTCACTTTGTATTTGCGGAATGTACAGAAGGCCCAATGTTAGCTTTAACCCGACAAGACACCTTTGAGGCACAATACTTAATAGGAAGTTTAAGAATATCAATCCAAGGGGCGTCTCGAAAAAGTCACGAAATGAATCCCAATCATTAGGTTGGTAACAAAAAAAAAAGATTCTTATGAATAGGAAGTTCCTTTCCAATTAACAATTCAAAAGAAATATGAACTGATACTACAGCATGGGCCGAATTTTCAATAGGACAGAGGTGTGATACTCTACAAGAAGTTGGAGAAGAGGTAAGAAATAGATTAAGCAAAGGGGAATGTTGGTCACATTCATTAAGGAAACGAGTAGGGAAATACATTATTTGACTGAGAGACTGAGCAACGGAAAAAATTGATAGTTCGAATAACGGCAACATCAGTAACATTACAATGCTAAAGCTACTTGATGTCGGGAGCATTAAAATCACCAATCATCTACCTACTCAATTATCTCTTAAAAAGTCCGTTTTTACCCATTTTACTATTATTTATATCTTCATACCTCTCTGTCAACATGTCTTTTTCTATCTATCTATCTATCTGTCTATCTATTTTCATTTATCTCCTCATCTTTCTCTATATATCTATCTCTATATTTTCATTTCTATCAAATTATGTCAATATTTATATTTCTCTATTAGTATGCTTTTATCTATCTATCTATCTATCTATCTGTCTCATAAGATATCCCTTCATATCAGTTTTATTATCTTTTGTATTTTTATTTATATCTGTCTGTCATCGTATCTTTATTTGTCTATCTGTCTATCTATCCAAGTGCTGTTTTAGCGTCTGTGTTAGTTGTGTATTACATTCATGCAATTAGTAGTTGTGGTCAGATGAATTTTCCTGTGCTACAAACGTGGTGTTTCAAAAGCTGATATTTCAATTATGGTTTCTTTCGTGAATTCCAAGTCTGGGGTAAAACAATCTCCTGTCAGATTGATGGAATAAGCTGAAATTAAATATTCATAATTCTCTATATTCCTGTCTGTGGTGAATTTAGTATTTATTTCAGGTGTTAATTATCAGTTTTCTTGTTTATCTTAAAGCCAGGATTTTAAATACAGAATTTCCTGTCAAGCAGCAATCACCCGTCATTTCCCTTCTCCATTTTCATTATTTCTTTCTTGTCAAACTGAATATAGTTTAATAAAATATGACTTCTCTTATGGCATGACTATGTAGAGTGCTTATAAGCAAAACAGCTACATGATTACTGATAGGTATTGACTTCTATTTACAGCACATGGCTCACCACAGAGCATGTCAGAATAGACATGGCATTCAGTGTCCATTAGAAAAGTTTGACCTGAGTGGTGATCTCATAGACGTCGATTGCATTCCAGCGTAACTGCCCTAGCAGCGCCGGAGATGTAAATGCGTGGAAAATAATCATGCAGCAAATTTAGCTAGTTAAACGTACATTACAGAGTTTAGAGCGATATTTATATCGTACACGATAATGTAAAATCCTCGTTTGAATGCAGGCTCATAGACGGCACACACACCTACAAGCCGTAGGTAATTGCCGAAGGCCTGATTGAAATAAAATGTCGTGTTAATTTTTCAGTCTCTTTGTATCATTAGTCATGGCAACGATAATGTTACTTATCCACACTGGGCGTGCGATAGTTTGGTCTAGCTGTAGAAGAAATATTACTGGTCCTGACCTGGCGTCACGGCTTCAGTCACTTTTCCACCGCCATAAGGTTACCTCCCTGTACCTTTTCTATAAATAAAATGGCTTGCAAAAGTCTACACCCCGTTTGAAAAAATATATATTTTGCATAATTTAACAGGGAACAGCACGTTTTCAATTTCAATGATTGTTAAATAATAAGCAATTACTTCACACTTTCCTTTGATATAAAAATTACATTTTCAATATTTCACTCTGATTAAATAACTTAAATAAGTGAAAATTTTAAAATGTAATTCTTTATTAAAATTTTAACTTGAATTTTGCTTTATGTCGCAATTGCAGTTGATATCGTCTAATTTAATCGTAATTAAAATTATGTGGGTCACACTATGTTGATCTTTTTTTTTTCTTTTTCTTGTACGCGTACTTTGAAGTATTCGAAATGTCATATAGTTCCAGTCCCTTAATGTCTTTTAGAAGTGATTTTATTTTAAGGGATCATAAAGAATCGTTATTTTGAATGAAAATAAAAAAAAAATATAAAAGAAAATACATGCAAATAAAATACGGAAATCTTTTGCGTATACGAAGAAGGAATATGACAAATTAAGTTGCCCACTAAAGATAAGATAATTTTATTATCTCTAAAGTTTTATAAATTTTACGTGCATAAGACTCTGAAGATCAAAGAACGAAGGCCCAAAAGCACGCCGGAGGAGCTAGACTAAAGAACGCCGGATGGTTAGGCTAGTTATAAATATTTATGAATTTTTTATTAGTCTGGTATAAAGACATATGGGATGTGATCCAATCAGGTTTAAAAACACAACGGCAGATATGATCTACCAAGCTAGATGACAAAACGAATTCCTGAACGATTGACGCTTTTTTCGGATATTTACTATATCTTATTGTTTTTATGAATATTTAAGTGATAATGCTAAAAGGCTTATAAGGAATTTACTTTATTATTTATGAAAAATGCTGCCTAAATACACACATTATATATATATATATATATATATATATATATATATATATATATATATATATATATATATATACATATATATATATATATATATATATAATATATATTAACATCATATAATATATATCTATCTATCTATCTATCTATCTATCTATATATATATATATATATATATATATATATAAGGAAAATCATGGTCATCTGTATGGATAATCCCAAGGAGGATGAAATCCGGAGAGATCAATGTTAAATCAGAGTGATTAATTTAATGAAAACAGACAATTTTAAGGGTTCATTTGTTATAATTTATTTCCCCGGGGAATTTCTTTTTTCCTGGCTCATCAGACCACACTTCCAAGGGAGAAAAAATGGATTTAAATTTATATATATATATATATATATATATATATATATATATATATATATATATATATATATATATATGTGTGTGTGACGTCCTTTGGTCGCGGCGTCAGCTGCGACGTCCATAACGCAGACTTCGCTCGCTCCTCGCTGCTCCATTCGGGTGTCGCCGCTCCAAACGTGACGTCCGCCTGTCGCGTCAGTCGTGTTGTCTCGTCCTGTGACGACCAACTGGATTAGTATCGGTCGCGGCACCCAATTGTGACGTTCTAACCTTTTTGTGATTCGGATGGGAATCTGGTTAGATTCGATATCAGCCTCGTCGTTCCCAACTCGCTTCCAACGCCTGGTTACCAAAGTAACTGCACTGATCTCCAGTCTGCCTACCCACGTTGTGAATTGATCTTAGGCAGACGAAATCACCAGTAGTAGGGGCCGTAATGCAAATCGGGTTCAAACGGGGGTGACACCGCACAAATATGCATAAAAGAAAATAAAATGATAACTCAAAAATTCAAGGTATCAAAAAAAAGGATAACAAACTTTATGTCTAGTGTTGGATACATAGGACTGCGTCTATTTCCCGACCCGTTCTATGGATTGTGACACGTTGTTTTCCGTTAGGCGAGTTTTAACGCTTCAAGTTGTTTGCTCTTTAAGAAATGGGTTTTTCGGTGTGTCTTCGGGCGAAAGTCGAAAAAAAAACAAACTTATTTTGGTGGTGTGGATCTAAGTCGCTCTTCCAATTAATTGTTCTTGGATTGAAGAGGAGTCCGGAATTTGCGTGAATATTTCAAGTCAGCTATCTGCGAGGTGGAACCAACTTCCACTGCGGACTTCGAGCTCTCTGCTGGAACTGGAACTGAAACTCTAAGTCGAACTGAACTGATTTCTGCTCACTGCGGCCTAGCTTATATGGACGCCGACCAAAACCGGGGTGGGTGTGTCGGCGCCGGGTGTTCCTCGATAATTCTAAATACCTATCCACCTCTTTTATTTCTGGATAGGAATTTTCAACTTTTTTTTCCATTTTTGGGAGCCTTCTCTTACTCCCACCTTCTCACCATACTTCAGAGGGGCGTGAACTTCCTTCCCCATTTCTTCGTAGGAACCTCTCATACCCATCCTCTAAATGGGCGGTTACAGCCTCCTCCGTGCGTCACGTGATCACCACTCGACCAATGATGTCTAGTCGGGCGTGTACGATCCCGCGGCTTTGTTTCAGGAAAAAAAAATATCTTGCTTAACCAAAAAAAATTTTTTTTTCCTTTCCTTTTTTTTCTTTTAGTCGCAGGTATCATTTTCTCTAGCCGCAAACAGAGCAATACGATCGGTGGTGGTCATAACTCTTGTTCTCACCTGGGCTTCGTCAGTCATCTTATCGCTAATTATCAGAATGGGTGGTCTTTTTAACACGGCCAGACCGTCGCCTCGAAAGGAAATATTTCTAGGTTCCCATTCATTTTTTTGTACACATTTCTGATAACACAGTTTTATTATCGCAAGCTAAATATGTTCTGTCGAAAGAAATCGGTCAGTGGCCACCTCGTGTGCGGCTTTTGACACAATTAATTTTTCATATCTATCCAAAGCCCTGTAGTCCACTTGTTTTCCGTCACTTATCAAAATAACATTTTCATTTGGATTTTTCTTTGGCTAGTCGGTATGTGGTTTGCCAATCAGATGCCTTCCCGCATTAGCGGTTTGTTTATGTATCCCAATAACAGAGCCCGTCGTCAGAACACACCCGATTCCTTTATCCGATCAGAATTTTTTTTTTCATTGTAATGACACTCTTCGCCATTTGTTATTTATCAAAATATCCTTTATCCATTGTCTCTTAGCCGTGGGTGTTCGGCTTATCATCTACGCTTTGGGTCTTCGCCTCTCTTTTCCTTTCTTTCCTTTCTTTTCTTTTTCTGCCTTGGTAAATGGTGCCACATATATATATATATTCATACATGTTTCATTAAATAATATAGAAAAGTGTAGTCTATTTATTTTATGTAAATTCTTTTCATAACATCTGATAATCATTAAACGAAGAAAGAAAATCACAATACTGATGCATATTTTTAATTCAGTCTAAGCTTTCGGCTTAGATAAGCCATTATCAAATATGACAATTACTGTACAATACATTAAGCAATACACGGACAAGAATGTTATGACTGTCTGTTTCTGTGCACATGGATGATTTCCAAGCAACGATAAACACGCGCATATAAGACGCTGGAAGCGAAAATCGCACCGCAGCTCATGATGTCACACATGACAACGCGGGAGTGAATTCGAGAAGTATTAAGTATGGGAAGCCGTTGGTATGAACCAATAGCTTCTGTTACCAATTATAGACATTTAAGGATATTTGTGGAGATTTCAAAGTTTATTTTGTTTATGTTAGGTTTCAACTGTTTTATGTATATAGCCTCAAGAATGTTTACTTTTTGTTTATTGTTTTCATGTTTAAGTATACTTGTATTTTCAACAAGAATTTTACGGAATTGTTTGTGCGGCCAGGCATGTTGTCTTAAATGCCTAAAAATGTTATGAAAAGAATTTACATAAAATAAATAGACAACACTTGTCTATATTATTTAATGAAACATGTATGAATGAAAAAATTCTGTCTAAATACATACAATTTATATATATATATATATATATATATATATATATATATATATATATATATATATTTTTCATTAAAAACGACAGACAAAGGTACTAGGGTTGAGCTTTTTATTTAATTTTTTCTTGTGTTCTAGTAAGAGCTTTTTTTTCTGGACAAAGAGTGTGTAAGAACTTCTTACAGTTCTTACACACTCTTTGTCTAGAAAAGAAAGCACTTTGTTAGAACACAAGAAAAATTAAATAAAAAGCTCAACTGTAGTACCTTTTGTCTGTCGTTTTAATGAAACATGCATAAAGGAAGGATTGCTGCCTAAATATACAAATATATATATATATATTTCATTCCAATGATGGAATACACACACACACATATATATATATATATATATATATATATATATATATATATATATATATATATATATATATATTCCTTCCAATGGTGGTTAACTTTTAAATATTTCACAGTCATCCCGAAACATACTTTTATAAGAAATCAATATTTTCATTGTCAGTAAATAACTGCGTGAAGCTTTAATAATTGGCATCTTAATTGTTTCTCTTGTTTCGACCTTTAAACACTTACTCCAATTTCTTTTTTTTTGCATTTCATGGTTATCTTTTAGGAGTATGAACGCGATATAGAAAATATTAAATACGCTAGGCCAAAAAAATAATAATATTAAACAAAACATTTTTTCTCCTACCCAAGTCAATGGTCGGCCAGAAGACGAAATCGATTACGTTGATACCGAATGTGTACTGACAAATTCTCTCACACCAAGATGTTTTCGTTTCAGATATACATCTTAGGATATTCAATGTTGATTTTGAAAGCAGTAAATTAAATATAATCGTTTTCATTTATGTTTACCAAAAATATGTTTTTTTGGGATAAAGTGTCCACTGGAATGTATTGTTTAGAAAAACATACAATCCTTTAACAACGAGCATCTCCTTAGTTAACACGCCCCACACAGTATATCGTGTGTCTGTGTCAAACCACGAATAAATATTACTTAACCAGACAATACGGTGATGATCTGACCCACAGAATGGCAGGTATCTAGGTAAATTATATATCCAATACGGCAAGGATCTAAAATGCATTAGTTAGGCCGAGAGCGGGTACACTAAAACCATCGTCAAAGTCTTAAATATCGAATTTAATATGGACATAATAACCGTAATTTATTGTTGTTGTTGTTGTTGTTGTTGCTGTTGCTGTTGTTGTTCTTCTTCTTCTTTTATGTGACATATCTCTTCAGGACATCGGTGATCATGGCTCTTCACAATTTTCTATCATTTGGACCTCTTAACAAATTCTGATCTGCCATAGATTTACACAAGCATGTTATGTGGGCTGTCCGTCTTGCTTTCAATATATCTTGTGAGTGTTACATTTTTCAAGCCGTCTTTCTTCATTATGTGGCCCAGAAATATCAACTGTCTCTTCCTTAGGTATAATTGTTCTTTTTGCGTTGAATTTCTCTAAAACTTCGTCGTTACTCACGCGAGCATTCCATGGGATTCTCAGCATCCTTCTGTAGAACCACATATATGTTGCTTCAAGTCTCTTCTTCATCTGTGAGGAAATTGGTCAATAAATACTATACAGTCAGTATAGAAGAACTCCCATTAGAAAAGATTTCAGTTGACTTTTCTTTGCTGCTAACGAAATTTTCCTGTTTGTTAATATTTTTCATGACTTTTGGAATACAACTTCAGAGCCCGATATTGAATTTTCCGTCCTAGAAAAAGAAAAGAACTGAAAAAAAAAACACTCCCCAGATAAAACCACTATTTATTCAGATCGCTGTATATCTGTTCTCTCTTACTGCGTTGCGAGTCATGCGTATAATATTAAGTTGAAAAAGCAGTCCTGCCGGGCTTCTGACCAAATTTCGGGTTACATTTTTTCAATACTTATAGAAATAACCATCATTTTTATCATATATTTTTCATTTTTATAAATTGCTTAAAAACAGAGTAGGTAAATTTTGTATTGATTTTTATAAAATGAGGACAGATCAAGCCGATGCCGTAAAGCCTGTACTGAATGATTTCAAAAAGGCCACTTCAGTAACGGAAACAGCAAGAACTGTTCATTCTGTCTATAGAAATTAAGTTGAAAGTGTTCAGTCATCGATAATTTGGCCAATCAAGATCGGGTATTTTTTTTCACAGGACACGATACAGACAACTAGGTGGTGCCAACATTGAAATTCAGCAAAGCGTACGTGAGGAAAATCCCAAATAATCTATTTGGTATTTTAAGAGTATTCTTGTATCTGTTGAGTTCAAATTATATAAGGCCCTTTCATGCTAACTTCCTTTTATCATTTAGTAACCCTCTACCCTAAGCAGCTCTTGCATCTTGTACATTAAAATAAATCAAGTCACTTATTTCAATGAAAATTCTGTCACAAAGATAATAAAAAGCAACTGGTAACCTTATATCTATTTACAAGGTTGGTTAGTTGATTTGTTTAGTGACATACCAACCTTTATGAGATATTTAATGCTGAAATATAAATATTTTGTACGTATTTTTTAGATAATAAGGGCAATAGAAGTCTTACTAATTAATCCATGGCTGGGGGAGAAGAAGTGGATTCATAACTTTACCGAAGGTAATTGTGCGTAAGTGAATATAATGAGCCCATCGGAAATTGGAAATCAGCTTTCCGTTTCTCAATTCCATTATCAATTACACAAACCCGCACATCCACACTTACAGTATCTGGTTTTCCTTAGCGGTCCCCCATCTAGGTACTGACCAGGCTCGACATTACTTAACTTCTTTGATCATATGGGAAACGGTGTTTCAGCGTGATATAACCGTAAGCTCGATTTACAAGATGTCATTCATACGTCATATATGAGTCAGCATATCCACTATTTAATTTATTTTGAATGTATTTGGCGTAGTGACTGAAACTCAGTTTTCTAGCGATCTACGTAAAGAGAAGATATATATGTATCTTTTCAACTCATACGATTTTGGTGCATGACTATTTAAAGGTCAAATAAGGGACCAGATCCTGATCAAGAAATATCAATGTAGGCCTATTTATAAATCACAAAATAAAATGTAGGAATGGATAACAGATATAAATTTCAAGTTGAGATTGAACGCTTGATAGGTATTGTGGCCTTGTTAGGGCCAGAAATAAAGACAAAATAGAGGAAGTGAGTTACACAAATATATTAAAAGATAAGCATATGCAAACGAGAGTGTTACAGCAAGAATGTGCGGTCTGACTGTCAGAGTTGACTGCTGAAAACTTCTCTCCAAATAGGCTGTACCTGCTTCAATTTATAGCTGTGGGTGTACATACGTACGTAGGTAAATTACCATATCAATAGGTTACTTTTTGAAGGAAATGAACATTTTCGCTGGAAAAAAAAATCTCTCAACGTCACTAGAAATTAATCTCGGATCCGGAATTGACCTATCTGACCTGTTATTTTTTTTCTTCAAATTTCTTCCAAACAAATCATTTATTCAAGTCGCTATCATTTATTTTTTCACTTTTCCCATATCTTTTGATTACAACCTGCACATTTATTCCAACCACATATCCTTTGATTTTTTTTTTGTTTCGAAAAAAAAAATGAATAAATTTTCCTACCTAGACATATATTCCGCACTTAAGCTCATATAACTTTTACCTTGTTGATAGCACCGAACGAAAAAATAAAGATCACGACTCGAGATCACGAGAGTTGTTAGAGTACCACATGTACTGCAGCCGTAATAGAAGTGGTATGTCTTGGGAATCCGAGCTTGATGGAATCCAAGTCCATCGAGGCTAGTTTGAATGCAGAATATTCCTTCTAACAACCAAGGCTATAGAACCCTTTCTTTCCTGCTATACAAACATATCTGGGGATATAACATATGGATTCATAGTTTATCCATTACATCACTGTGCATGTAAACCAGTAAAATTAATGCGATCAAACGTAATTTTTTTCAAAGGTAATTTTTTCGACTTATATCCAAAGCTTGATTCGATTCCTTCAGAATATCAGACAAAGTTTAGTATATACATTTACACTATTGTCATATAATATTTAATAATAAATATCAACGCATATTAAAATCATCATTCATAAAATCACTGCGTCGAACGAAATTCTGTTATTTTCAGATGAAAAATCATTATCCGTTGAATGGTGACGAAATTAACAAATAAAAAAAAAAAGTTACTAAATACAGATTATAACAGCAGAAGGCCAAAGAATCGCCCCTGAAATGTCACGGTGAATGCAACAATGCATTAATAACATTAATTCATTTCAGAACAGTTGACATGCAGGTAGCATTAAGGTTATCGGTGCAGAAAATGGAATCAGTGCATCGAGTTCAAATACCACCAGGTTTGTTGGGATCACTTTTGCGCAAATGCTATGGGGGGAGGACAAACATGGATCATTTTCTTCTCCCCTCGACTATTGGCTGAAAAGTCCCGAAATTTCTGTCTCTGCTAGTCGAGGAGATGGAATGTTCTGAATGTAAAATCGTTGAAAAACTAACAAAGCCAACCCCTTCCTTTACCAATAGTTCTTGGCATTTGTGTTGTGATGATTTATGTTCGCCTATATCCCGAATATTGTTTTTCTTTCTTCGCATAAATAAATACATGATGGTGCAATGATTTTGTCATTTTTTTTACGATTCGGAAGGAAATAAATCTACTTCTCAAGCTACAAATTTGACTCATTTAAAATCATCCATTTTATATAATTATTATATTTACAGACATACATATTTTATAATTGTTGATTTATTCCTGTTCTTTTTTACTGTTTATCAAACTTTGGTGGTTATTTACAGGCGAAACATCTTTTGGATTTTTAGCATAATATATATATATATATATATATATATATATATTGTGAATGAATATTGCATTAACTATGTTTTGGGATAACAATGTATTTTCCAGATATAAGTCCTATTATTTAACCCATAGCTAGAAAAGGAGATGGAGCACATTGTGCAATATGTTTTTATGAAGCTTTTTCAAAACACACATGTTATGATTTTTTTATGGGATGTTACCCATAATAATAATAATGGACTATTCCATAATTAATAAATACTGCGCCTCATGAGTAGTTCAAGTCGAGTCAAGAGTCGAGTTAGAGGCAGTCCGAAACAGAGTCGCATTCAGACAATTACTGCAACACATTGGACTAGTGATACTGGTCGAGACTACATTGTTCTCTCTACTAAACCTGATTGTTCATACTAACACTTCTACTTCTCTCTATATATTCCTGTTTATAATATATCTGTGTTATTCCATACCTGTGTTCGAGTTCTTCTTTATTAGTTCTACCTTGGACTATTACCGTGGTAAAAGGAACCGGACCATAACAGTTTTTTTTTTATATATCCAAAATAATTTAGGATATGTCAAAAAAAAAAAAAAAAAAAAAAAAAACGTATTAATCTAAAATATTCTTAAAATACAGAAATGGTCTCGCGGATTCATTTACAGGAACAAACAACGATACATATCTGTAGTCGTTTATAAGACGTATGATTCATTAAAAGCTTAGTCTAATACGGAACAAATCCAAAAAGAATGCGTAAGTGATATTACTAATTGAGAAAAGATTGACAAAGGAATACAATAATCGTGCTCCAAATAAGATTAAATTAAAGCGCCCAAAATCTTGAATCATTTTTGAAGAAAAAATACCATTTTTAACAAAATTTCAACAAAACAAAAGTACCTTATCAGACTTGTTCAAGGAAATATGAATTAATTAGTGGTTATTTCCCAAGTCTACATGTTTGTATGTATGTTTCACCTCTGATTTTCACACACACTTTTAACCCTTTGAGACTGTCAGCAAGATAACTTGAAGATCAGAGCTAAAATCTGGCGGTAACAAAATCAAGCAAATAAAAACATTTAAGTACCTGCGATAAGTTTCAGAAGAAGGATATATAACATCGAAATCCGAACGCCTAAATCAAAACAAACTGTCACGAAGAATAAAACTTTCCTTAGAAACAAAGAAAAGAGTGAGGAACTTCCATGTAATAAAATTTATTCTTTAGGGCAGAGAATACGGCACAATTGTCTCAGAGCTGCAATGGAAACCGAGAAAACCATGAACGGAGCATATAAGCAATGATGTAGGTTTAATGACAATGGAAGCCAAAAAGATATTTTTTTTTAAGCGTTTCACCCCAAGCAAGGCGGGAAGCCACTAGGACGCAAGGGGTTACAGAAAATTTGGAGCAAGATCAGATAGGAGTGATAGAAGAAAGGATGAGGAGAAGGGTAGTGGATAGATCAAGGCAACTTGAGATGTCGATTGACATTACACTTGAATAGCTGGAGATTATAGCTCTCAGGGAAACTAGAATAGGGAAGGGAGTTCCACATGCGAGAGGTGCGAGACATGAAGCTATTAAAGTTTGTTCTAATGCCAATTATGTTGGAGAACGAAATGTTGAGGGGTTTAGGCGATTTATGAGTGGTTGGTTTAGGAATTTTCGTTGGAAGATGAGAAGGCCCAAATAAAAGAAGCAGACAGTTACGACCGTGACGTGGGCAGAGAGAAGTTGGCACACCTGCATCATAATATGGCCTAAAGGGTTGCCCACCGGAGGTGACTGCAGGGACACCTTTCCATGCGCGACATGGCACTACAAACACCCCGGTATTATACAACTGTTGATAAGAGCTTATATTTAGAACATGATTACCCATAAACCAGTTGGTTTCTTTTTAAAAGCAAGTCTTGATAAAAAATGATGAGCTAATATTATTAGCAATTTTTATTATTACTTGCAGATATTTTATATTTATTTTATTTTTATTTATTATATTTCTATTTGTATTATAAGTTATTGTATTAATTATTATTACTCACATCATACAATATTACATTAAATACAATGAGAAATCAATAAGAAAAAATATACTTTTCTAGAGTGAAATTGGAAATAAATATAAAATTAAAGGACATTTCATTCATATAATAGTAGCCCAGGAATGAAAACTTATAACAATTTTAGTATTTACAATATTATAATGTTGAAAGTTGAAGGACATTCAACGCAAAATAAAATAAAAAAACAACCGTCTGCAGAGGGAGATTCATATTTATTTAAATAGCATAATATATAGATGCCTCCTTTTCGTAAACATAGGTACTATTTTTCTAGGTAATATTTTCAAAATGATAATAATACATTTTGTTATAATTTTTTTCCTTCCTCACAAATTTCAAATCACGTAACGGCGGTAAACCAGCTTGCATTTATTTATTTATTATCATATCAAGTGGCACAATTTTCCAGCCATACACATTACGTTTTACACACGCCAGGCTCTTATCTATCAAGTAATTGCCAAACATCTGAGCTATTTGTTTATGAGAAAAGATCTAATGGTGTAGTGTTATGTATACATAAATTTAATTAATAATGATGTTATTATGTATTTTGACATATATCAGTTGGAATATAATTTGGATTTGTTTGTTAATATACGTGACTTAATATAAGAATGTGTAGCTTAAAATAAAAGTAAAAATTCAAAATTTATAATACTGTAAAAACAGAAAAACGGCCCTAACTCAAGAACCTCATATCTAATTTCAATTAAATTTCGCATTACGCCTTGCTTTAACTAAACTAGCAAACTTATTTATGAATGTCAGAAACTGATTGGGAGAGAACATCAAAAACAAAACTCTGGATAAACGTAACAAAGCATAGGAAGTTGTTGATTGACCATGCCCTGAAGAGGCACGGCTCCCAGGAGAAGAATTATACTATACATTATTTGATTTGTTAGTGTTATAGCATATCTAGGGGCGATAATAATTGTACCCCCATTCCCATAAAGTCAGTAGTGAATACTGTATGTGTTAGTCTGCAGTCGAGAGTTGGAGATTCATAGTGGAATTCAATTGACTCACTTCTAACAGTTAACTATTTCTTATACGTGTCACTGGCGAATCTTATATGTGCTGTTCTTGTCCTAAGTATTATCATTCATTACCAACCTTTGAGTGACTATTCTATTCAGTAACCTTCCCCAGGTTTCAACAGTGGTCTAAGTAAATAAATGTATAAATAAAGAGAATTATTTTTTTTTTAATCTGGTCTTATATAAGAAGGTAGGTGTTTGTTAATATGCCTGAATTTTCTTAGAAATTCATTCTTTTAATTTAACACATCATTTTGATTGATTGAATTGATTATTTCAATAATTCGTTTGAAATATTAATATTTTATTAGATGATATTTTCTTCTTGTTTAATTGCACATTTCTCACGGTTCTTTTTTGACTACAAATATATATTTTAAGATTATAGAACCTCTGGCGAAAAACTCTTGAATTAGCACACATTGAAGATCTTCAGATAGATTTTTATTTAGCTGTGAATAAACGGAGAAAAACAGATGAGTGGCAAACTTAGCATGTATCATATAAGACGCAAAACATCTATATTTAATAGATGATCATTCTGCTTACATAAAATATACGTCAATCGATATTGATTAAATTATGTAAATTAATGGTATAATATTTTCCAAACTATGTGAAAAATTATTGTGGAATGTCCCAATATTGGAGAAAAAATATGGAATTTATGGACAAAAAATATGATTGGTTACAATTAGCTTCCCCTTATTTATAATTAGCCGCCCCCCTTACCGAATAATTATGACAATCTTAATTCGTCCAATCATTGATATCAGTAATGAAGAGATATATTTAAAAATGCGGTAACAATTTTCCTTATTGGCGGTGAATTTATATATATATATATATATATATATATATATATATATATATATATATATATAATATCTGGAAAAACAAAAAAAAAAATCCTTAAAATGCGATTATGTTGTTTTAATATGAATGAAACAACATAATCGCATTTTAAGGAATATGTTTTGTTTTTCCAGATATTTTCTTCATTCTGTTGGATTTATACACATTTATATTTGCTTATGATTAATATATATATATATATATATATATATATATATATATATATATATATATATATATATGTGTATATTTAGGCAGCAATTTTACATTGATGCAGGTTTCATTAAATAATATAGACAAGTTTCATTAAATAATATAGCTTTTAATTATATCAACCAATACACGAAACAATAATGATAGTCGTTTTTGTTGCATGAGAAATTTCAAAGCAACGGCTAACTGGTGTATACGAGACGCGGAAGCGAATATAGCGTCGCAGCTCGTGACGTCACACATGACTTTGCGTTTTCACTCTAGCATGACTATATATATATATATATATATATATATATATATATATATATATATATATATATATTTATTTATAGCATAATAAGTGATGGTGTTGAATGTAGATACTACATTCAACACCATCACTTGATAAGACACCAGAAGTGCTGAAACAAAATGGCTATTTTTGTAGTGATTTTCTAACATATTTATGCTATAATCGTCTAGTAAATAATTATATTTGCTATACTCTTTATTGAGCACTCTTTTAAGGATAGTATTTGTTAGTTATTTCCATTTATTCCGTATACACTAATCCTATAATTGGATATATATATATATACTGTGATGGTTATAGCTTTTTCATGGACCATTATTTTTATTTCCACCAAAATTTGTCAGTTGGATCTGTGTCTGGACATGGACATTTGGGCATGTCATTGAACCTATTCGTTTTTCCTGATAAAATATTTTAAGCAATTTCGCTCTGTAAAAAGTTGCATTTCATCTTTTTCAAACAAATTTTCTATCACTAGAATGAGAAGATTATTCGGAATGTTGGTGCATTCATGGGTATTCATAGTTGAGGTAATGGTTGCCGTGTTCTCCTGTTCTTCAAATGGCATGGAAATATAGCATGAATGGCTTGGGATATTTACTTGTTTTCCTCATGCACTCATCCGGATGTTTCATTTGAAAGCTCCCATATAATCGCCTTAGCCAATGTATAATCTTGATTCCTTACTGAATATCACTTTCATCCAATTGTCCACACGCCATGATTGTTTCTCTTTAACCCACTTTCACTTCATTGTCATCTCTTGGTGCGTTTTTGCTGGGTTTTCATTTGACTTTCCTATCTGCCAATTCTATTTCATTTAGCCGATTTCTCACGGTTTTCTTACAAATATTTTCTCCTGTCCCAACACTTCTCGTTTATTTTGTTGTATTTTTATTTCGAAGAGAAATTGCTTAACCTGTTCGAACCCGATGCTTTGATGCCTCTCAGCGTCTACCATTTGTTCCCCTTTTTTTAGACGATGCATTTCTTTTATATTTGCGCCTTATTTTCGGCATAGTTGACTGGAAAATCCAACATCTTTTGCCTCGCTCCAATGTCGGATTGTCCTCTTGAAAGAGCTTTACGTTCCTTTCTTATATTTCCTTTGGGAATTCTTTTGTTGGAGCCACATTTCCTTTACGTATGACGAAACGCTTGTTGATTTCTGAAATCTCTATTTTAAACGTAAACCGATTTACATACCTAGACTTTTGCTGGTTTTTACTTTAAGAATGAAAATTGCAAAATAATTCCGTAATTTCTTCAATAATATTGGGTTAATACATTATATATTCATCTGCATGATTTGGAAAAGAAGCTTACGATACGTTTTATCAATTTAATATAAGCTTTTAAGGCATATTTTATGATGGCAAATGTTCAGATAGTAAATTAACAGCCTCTCGCATATTTATTCCATCATTATTGCCAGGAAGTTGAGACCTTTATGCTTTCCTATGTAATTTTACTTCTTTGTTAATACATTTACTGCAACTTTATACAGGTTTCGAGAGAAATACCTACCCCAGAATGATAAGATATTAGCTAGATGAAGATACCATTGTCAATTGCTTATGTTCACTAGCACTAAACTGATGACAGTCTGAAATGTGGGAGACAACCAGTATATTATTGATAATACTTTTATTTTATTTCATGTCATTAAATTTTATTGTTGTTCAGTCAGTCAGTTATGTACGATGCGTGATACACGCGTAGGCGATTATGTATCTTTCGATACATGACTGACGAGGCAGATGTTTTCACGCAGTAGGTTGCCATTTCTTTCTGCCGGAGTCCAGTTGCCATCCAAGGCTATAGTACATGGACTGTTCTGCTATTTACCCATAGATGGAGGGAGAAGAAAATGGTTCATTACTTTCCCAATGGTATTAGCCCGTGAGCGAATATAATCGATACGACTGGAATTCGAACTCGGCTTTCCGATTCATCAATCCGAGCCGCTATCCATTACTGGATTACGTGCCTCAAATTGTTGTTACTGTCATTATTAATACGACTATAGCTATTATTTTACATGGTTAATATTGAATAATATTATACATATGATACGAGATGATCGAGAGTTCTCAAGCAACATAACTGAACCAGGAACATTGACAGTTTATACATAATGTTTATCTTGATGTGCAAGTTTTTATTCGAAGTTTGGAAAATTAATTTTGATTACAAAGTTCTTCGCTAGGCATGTTCTTAGAATTGCGTTTAGGAATATGAAGGCAGGCAAGATTCATACGGAAAAAAGTTTTTCTTCTCAAAACAAAAAAGAAAGAAAATGAATTGTGTTATTACAGAGAGAAACGTATCTGTGTGTTACTTAGAGGGCGAGCCGAAATCTCTGTTCTGTTTTGTATGCGTAGCCTAAAGATATAGCTGCAGTTAATAGTCAATCAATCAGCTAAATGTCAGCGCACAAACAGGTAATGACCTTTAAGCCCAAAATATGTTGTATGTGTGCTTTTTTGTCTCTTTGTATTTTCGTAATATAAACCGTGCAAACTGGTTCCTGAAAACATTTTTAAACCGAGTAATAATTTTCCAAAAACAAATTTAGCACTCAATAAGTTTTTGAGGTCGTTCAAAAATCAGTATTATTCACAAACCGTTCGACGTATACTGACGTCTAGTATATTTATTTAAGTTATCCTATTTATAGGAAGATTTCGGATCACATGTGCTTAGAGTATAGATTTATTAAATTTAGAAGATTTGTTGGTTAATATATATATTTCTCAATTTTTAATATTGACTTTTGGGATGGAAAAGATTGTTACTCATTTTCCTGGATGGGAGCTTTCATTATTTTGAGCATACGAGACAGAAATGGACGGGGAAATTTTTAATCTTATTTCTTTCAGCTTAAAAGAAAACTGATCTCTGTTTGAAGATTATTTCTTTCTTCGCTTTTTACACCTGTTGTATCTTCCCATATATATATATATATATATATATATATATATATATATATATATATATATATATATATATATATTGACAGAAACAACTTTATATATCTAAAGTGTATGTTTGTCTGTGGGTCTTATATACGATCACATCATTTAAGTTATCAAAATACATGTAATTGTATTTATACCTTAAAAACGAAAAAAGTATATGTTCATCGGAATAAATATTTTCCGTTATGCTCCAGTACACGCAATGCAAAAGATGAAAATAAATAAATGTTGTGTCGCCGTCGCCTCTCTCTGTCTGTTTTACAAATACTTTCATGGCAGTTGCTCCGAGGAGCTGCATTCGCTGGTTCCCAGACTTCATGAGTTCAAGCGCCCTACGAGGCTGGCATCCCGCTCTCACCCCTTCATTGTCGAAACTCCTAAATGTAGCTGTCTCTTCTACTTCAATAGTTTCATGTCTCTCACCTCTCGCCTGTGGAACTCCCTTCCCTATTCCTGGCTCCCTGAGAGCTATAATCTCAGGCTATTCAAATGTAATGTCAATCGACATCTCCAGTTGCCTTGATCTATCCACTGTCTTTCTCCTCATTCTTTCTTCTATCACTCCTACCTGATCCTGCTCCAAATTGTCCTAGTGGCTTCCCGCCATGCTGTGTCATTTTATTCATTAATGTAGTGCTATTTGTTTAAAATATTGCTATTGTACGCACGTTTAACTTTTTCTTCTTCAGTATGTTAATATATGAATCAAAACGTGTAGTTTTGTTCTATTAAGTTATGGCAAAAAAGGAGATTCATTGTGACGATCTTCTACCTTCAATTGATTATTATTTGACCTGGCAATTTTAATAATCAGTTCCTATGAAATCATGTCCATTGATGCGAGCACGAATAGTATTTTGACCATATAAGTGGCAATTTAACAGACAGTAGAATTGGATGTCCAACTGAAGAATTAGCTTTTCATGCATAATAAAGACCACAGATCTGCGCAGTTAGTAATAATGCTTTCCTATTAGCAGACGTATCTGTCCAGAGAAATATGACTTCCAGATTCTCAGCAAAGGAAATAAAGATTTCATTAGAAACAAATCAGGGCTGGAAGGCTATGTCATATCTACCCTCGTATCAGGCTGTAAATAATTTTAAAAAATCATTAAATATTAAATAGGCTGAAAATGGCAGATATGGGGTTTTAGAGACTGGTGCTAATTACCGTGCAACACAAATGCTTCGCTATGATATGGCCTTAAAGGGAAAATATTTGACGGATTGTGAAGACAGAAGTAGGCTTATTAGAGCGGAGCTGGGAATGAGAAAACAGAGGGAAAATATCGCATTGTGTAAAATTTAGAATAAATATCGAGATGGGAAATATGGTACAAATAAATAAATGATAGCGATAGAAAGCGATGAACAGCAAAAGAATGAGTTAGAAATATATATATATATATATATATATATATATATATATATATATATATATATATATATAGAGAGAGAGAGAGAGAGAGAGGAGAGAGAGAGAGAGAGAGAGAGAAACAGAGAGTAAGGAAGAGAAAAAACGCTATCAAAAGGGGCGCTAACGCTAAAATTATGGTTGGAAAAATGAGCAGAAACATACAATGATGAGGAAAAAAAAAGAAGACCTAAGGATGTCACTGTTGTTTAAAGAGAGTCTAGGGGTAAAGAGAAATGAGAGAGAGAGAGAGAGAGAGAGAGAGAGAAAGAGTGAGCGAAAGAGGTGGTAAAAATGAGAAATTAACAAAAAACCTAAGACGAGAGAAATATGAAAGAAAGAAAGAGTTAAAACCGCAGCGAGAAAGGCGATGATACATACATTGTGTAAAGGAGAAAGACAGTAAAGAAAAGAAAAAAGAAAAACAACGACAGAAGAGTGAGAGAGAGAAAGAGTTAAAACTGTAAGAGTGTGAGAGAGAAAGGTAATGATAGAGATATTGTGTAAAAGAGAAAGACAATAAAATAAGGAGGATTATAAAGCACGGGAGAAAAGTGAAAGAGAGAAAGAGTTAAAACAAGAAAAGTGTGAGAAAGGCGACGATTCATTGTGTAAAAGAAAAAAACAAAAAAACAAAGAGAACAAAAAAAATACACGAGAGGAACGGGAGAGAAAGAAAGATTTTAAACAGGAAGTGTGTGAGAGAGAAAGGCAATGATACATACATTGTGTTAAAGTGAAAGACAATAAAAGAAAAATAATAAAATACACGAGAGAAAAGTGAGAGAGAGAAAAAAGAGTTAAAGCAGGAAGAGTGTGAGAGAGAAAGGTGATGACAGAGATATTGTCTAAAAATGAGACATCAAAATAAAGAAAAAAAAACGAAAGAAAAATGGAAGAGGGAAAGAGTTTAAACAGGAAGAGTGTGATAGAAAAATGCGATGATATTTTGTAAAAGAGAAAGTCAATAAAATAAAGAGAAGCAAAATAAAAAAAAAGAAAGACGGAGAAGGAAGAAATGATAAAGTAACCCAGAAATAAAGGCAGTGAAAAAGAATAAAAGAGAGTAAAATAATAGAAAGAACGAGATGGAGAGAAATCGAGAAAATGAACGCAGGGGAAAAGAATAGCACGTATATAGAAGAGAATATTTTTTTAAACACAAATTCTCGCCTTCCGATTTTTGGTTTCCATGCAACATAAGCCTTGTTCCTTTATTGTACTTTCTCCTCGCTTCTCAATCCTTTACACTCTCAGTAACATCATGCGTCCCAGTGGCATTATCGATCTGATTGGGGTAAAATAAAAAAAAAGAAGAAATTAATCAACTCAAGAGGGAGAGTTGATGGAACAAAGATAGTACAGAATTGAGAGTAAGTAAAGAAATCAATACTGAAAGGGCAAAAAAAAAATAAATAAATAAAAAAGAAATAATTCGCAATAAGATTAAACAATATGATAAATATGACAAAATATATCCTTCCGCAAAGCAAACTTTATTCTAACAAGACAATTCCTTCATTATTTTTTGATATTATTAACACTGATCTATTCTTCCGTATTTATAGATCTTTAACAGGTTGGTTTTCTATATTAGCACAAAGATTTGTTGTAAGAATTTTACGCTACTTTTCAGGAATACATCATCCCTAAATAAATATGAAAATAGAAAACCTACAGTATGTTCTATCAGTTTATTTTTTCTATTTATTAGGAAATAATCTAATGGTTGATAAGATACTAAACATTTTTCATGTAATAACTGAAACTCCCGGCTTCATAACATATTCGTTAGACAGACGAGATGAAATTATTTAAACTGATGGTGTAATTTTTACTAAGAGATGTAGAGGAAATAAACATATGTTCAAGAAATAATTATAGAATGCTCTTTTAATTTTAATTTCTAAAACAAAAAGAAGCCTTTTTTTACTGTTAGTAAATACTGTACAATACATGGCCCAACTACCACTCAAGTTAGAGCTATACTGAGTGAGATTTTTGTAAGGTAGGGGAAAATGTGAAATGCATATTATGAAAACTTGTAGGGTAGATATCGGTTTACCTGATCTTGGAGAAACCAAGATAGTATTTGTCTGGGAAGCATCCACTCTGTCATCTGTTATACAAAACAACAGCCTCGATAGGTATATCGGTCTCCAAGAATGTTATTACAGATTTTAATATCAGTTAAGCAGCCCTAAATTAGTATAATTATTTTTATAATTATTATTTCTTTTGATTTCTGTTGTATACAGATTTCCTTCCGGGTCCCAACTAGAGACGTAAGATCAAAAATTGGTTCATGAAATTTTACATTGATGATTTTTGTAAAAAAATACACAAATATAAAATGTAAGATCACACATATTTTACATAGATAAAGATATTCGTAATATGTGAGCTGTACTTGTGAGTACATTTCTTCGTATTTCTTTCAGTCATGGCTAATATGATTGCTTCAAATGAGTCTATCGGAACAATTTCCAATCAATCTGAGGGTTCCAAATACAAGTGCAATTGTTGATGACCTCATATGACACATTTCTGAGATTTCCATTTTAAGATACTCGTATTTTGATAGATTTAAGATATTTAAGGACACATTACAGTCTACTGGGACTGCCATGTCAATAAGAAAGCACATTCTGTTTGTGTGGTCTTTGCTCGCGATTATTATTATTATTATTATTGTAGTTTTTGTAATCCCCGACAAAAATTTAGGCAAACCTATTAGAAAGGAAAAATGGCGGCAAAAAGGACAAGTAATTTGTAATAATGGAGAGAATCGTACAACTCAAAATCGAATTTGTCTAAAGGGTCAGTTGGGTTAAAAATTCGGTGCCGTTGTAAATGAAATGGGATGCTTAATAAATAAATAAATATATATATATATAGTAAGTAAGTAAGAGGATTTGATAATCATATAATTAATTCATTGAGTCTGATAGAAACCTCAACAGGAATAGAGGAAGCACTGGACGGCCGTTTCGTCCTATAATTGGGACTCATCAGCAGTGCGCATCCACCACCGAATATCGAAACCCTGACAGTTGGGTTGTCAAGCAGACAACATACCAACTGTACCAAATGGGTCTCGGTACCGAAGAGATTCATATCAGACTCAACTTAGCGCCGCTCGCTCACATATTCCGTGGCGGAACTCAACTGAGTTCGCTATATAACCATAGGACTGTGCCCCCGGCAGCCACGACTACTCTCACCAAGCCGCGCCAACTGGAGCATTAGAAGCCGGATCAAGCAACGATAAACACATATAGTAAGTAGGAGGATTTGATAATCATTTTCATTGATACTCGGTGGTGGATCATCAGCAGTGCGCATCCACCACCGAATATCGAAACCCCTGACAGTTGGGTTGAGTCCCAATTATACCAAATGGGTCGGTACCGAAGAGATTCATATCAGACTCAACTTAGCGCCGCTCGCTCTCTATTCCGTGGCGGAACTTGAGTTCGCTATATAACCATAGGACTGTGCCCCGGCAGCTATCAAACCGCAATGAATTAATTATATGAATATAAACACATATATATAGGAGGATTTGATAATATATATATATATATGGTGGATGCGCATATATATATATATAAATATATATTGAGGTTTCTATCAAACTCAATGAATTATTATATGAATATATATATTCAAAATATATATAATATATATGCATATATATATTAATATTAGTGGTAAATATTTTTTTAAATAAAAAATCCATATATTTTTTAATAAAAAATAGAATAGAATCCAGGTAGAACTCAATGTCCAGGACAGAGTAAGGATATAATAAAAAGGCTTAAGCATTAATATTCCATGATCATAATTTATTCCATTTCAATCGTAAATACGATCCAATTCATCAGACCTACAAAATCAAAAAATAAAACAAAAAAAACAACTCCGGAAATAAAAAATAGAATTTTATATATATATATATATATATATATATATATATATATATATATATATATATATAAATAAATATATATATATATATATATATATATATATATATATATATATATATATATAGATGTAAACAGAATTCATATATATATATATATATATATATATATATATATATATACAAAAATAATTTATATATATATATATAAAATAGATTTTATATATATATATATATATGTAAATAGAATTTATATATATATATATATATACATAAAATAGAATATATATATATATATATAAAATAGAATTTATATATATGTATATAGATATAAAATAGAATTTATATATATATATTTTATATATATATATATATATATATATATATATATATATATATATATATATATATATATCACAGAAATGGCATCAATGCGTAGGGATAGTGAAGTTGAAGGAAACATCCATGAAAATAGAACATTTACAACAAAACAAATGAGAAACAAATGGAAGAAAACATTTAACAATTTCTGTGATAGAACTGTAAGAACTCGGCCGAATGAAATGGCGTTTAATTAAAAAAAGAGGCGAACGAAAACCAACACCCGTGCACAAACAGATGAAAATGAAGTTGAAGTGGATTTTAAACGTTCATGGCGTGTGGCGATTGGATGAGATTTATATTAAGTCATTAATCAAGAATCGTCATTGGCCACTGCGAAAGTACAGGGTATTTTGTCTGGTATCAGTCAAATGATACCTAGTGATATCTACTTAAATAAAAATAGTATTTCCTCATATCATTCATCATATGGGTTTGTAAGTCATTTCAAGAACCAGGGATTATGACAATCATCCCGCCAACAATGAATAAACATATGAACATTGAATACATGCATAATTTTCTCATTTCGTTGCGACAAATTTAGGTTAGTGATGATGAAGTCAATAATGCATCTTGTTAGAGTAAAAGGGATTAAAAATTTTCATCAGGAAATGCGCATACAATCGATCAGATGTTCAGCGAACAATTCAGATGTAAATGCAGTTAAAAAATGATGGTGGAATCTTTTAAAAATGTTCCTTAATACCGATCGCTATATCCATCAAAGAATCTCTATTAACAGGTATTCAAGAATTTTGGGAACATTTTAATAAAGAATATTGCTTTCAATTAATGAAATTCATTCCTGAAAGAATGAAGTCTGCCATAAAATATCCAGGACGTGCAACTAAGTTTTAACTAAAATTTTTATTGAATAATTACATGGTTTCCACAATATTGAATTATTCCGTAGTATTATTGGAATGAAAACTTATATATTTAATTCAAATAATTTATTATCTCAAATTTAATGTATATTTTATTAATCCAGAATGATCCGCTAATAAATAAAGATGTTTTTCGTGTTATATATGTATGGTTCATTTCTTGTTCAATTCAACGAAATTGCACTAACATCTATTCCATGAAAAACGATGAAGGATGGATCAACAGAATTGGCTGGGCGATAAGATTTTGAATTATCCGAATAAGTTACGGTATATTAATGATTATTTTCACAATGTTATAGACAGTATAAACTTTGTCAGACATATGACAATGATTATCATGTAGATCTCAATATGGACTATATAATACGGCCTATATAATATGGACTATATAATATGGCCTATATAATATGGACTATATAATATGGACTATAGAGTTACTGTCTTACAATGCTTGTCATTATTTCTGTAATTTCCCTTGCAATTTCTTTGTTAGGGATTGAAGTTGCTACCTGCACATCCAATCTGTTTTGAATTTCGATTTTACCTTTTTCTAGTCGTGTTACCAACCAAAGATAGAGATTCCATTCTATAATGTTAACATTCATGTATTATTTTGCTTGTGTTGGGAAAGAACAGACGGATTCCAAGTTTTCAATGGATATTTATGCGCAAAAGTGTGTGTGTGTGTATATATATATATATATATATATATATATATATATATATATATATATATATATATATATATATATATATATATGCAATATAATATATATGTTGTTATTTATATATTATATGCGCGGTACTTACTAGAATGCACTCAGTATCAGGGATAGAGCTAACATATTTAGCGCTCAGTATCAGAGATAGAGCTAACATATTTAGTTGGACTGATTGAGTGACATCACGACGACAATTTTTCCCTCCACTTCTATAAAAACACCCTACATAAATCCAAAATTTTAAAAAGTAATCAGTTTGTCTGACGATCGGAAAATCGTGAAACACAGGATCACAAAACTCAATCAATCAACTAAATATATATATATATATATATATATATATATATATATATATATATATATATATATATATATATGTATGTATATATATATGTATGTATGCATGTATGTATATATGTATGCATGCATTCTTGTGCCCCAAATGATATTGTTTTGGGGGCATTAGGCAAAATAGACATTCAGGAAGATGTTGACACATTTAATCTTGATATTTATGCGAGCAATTTTGGAAATTGAATTGTTACTGAACAGTAGGATCAGAGTACATGGTCAAGTGAAATAGACTACTTCATCTCCGGACCTAATATCATTCACCATTACTTTGCCTGGTTGGGGGGCATCTAATATAATTATTCAATTGAAATTGGCTCCGAGTAATGGTTGGACTAAAAGAGGAAAACATCTCTACGTGTAATAGCATCACTTCCGATAAAGAATGGGACAATATTCTCGTATTGCGCGTGCATGTAAGTATCATAGGATCCAAGTTCCTCAATTTAAGCAATTTCTGACAGATGCTTGATTGATAAGAGAATTTAAGCATTTTCCAACCGAGGCTCCATGGATAAGTAAATTTAAGAATTTTCTGACCGAGGCTTGATTGACAAGTAGATTTAAGCATTTTCTGACATTGGAATGATTGATGAGGAAATTTAAGCATTTCCTGAAGGAGGCTTTACTGATAAGAAACTTTAAGCACTTTCCAACCAAATCGGGTCCAACTGATTCAATCATTAAAAATCAACTACAGAGAACACTTAAAAAATCGGGTTTAAATGGCTTCTTTGGATTCAATCGATAAAATAATAAACGCACGATATACTGCTTGAAAATATATATTTTATAAACAAAACAAAATTTAAATAACGGAAATATGAAGTTGAACATTTAAGATATGATGTAATTATGAAAATACATATACATTACAGGGAAAAATTTTAAGATCTTGCATTTCTTAAAAAAAACACTCCTTAAAATGAGATAGTTTTGTATTTGCTTTGTAAACCAAATATAAACATTAAGTAACTACAGTGTGTTGGCTTTCATTTTGACAAAAATATGCACTTATCATGCAACAAATTATATAAAATAAAATGAGTTGTTTTCATCACTAAAACTATCATCTGCATTAATGACTAGTTTACAGATTATTAAGATTATTTGTAACATTTTTGTTAAAAAATAGCTCACCTTTACAGGTATTATTCAAAACTATAAAAGCTCACTCTGTATGTATTCTCTTCGAGCTCATATCCAATTTATCCCATATTAATTCAATGAGGGAGAGGTCAACCAATTGAGTCGGCCAAGTCATAATCTCTAAAACTTTGTTGCTTTTCATTTGATTCGAGGTAATTTTGATAGAATTTAGAAAAGTGTATTTGATCATTGTCTTGTGGAAAGGTGAATATTTTCCAGTTATGTGTATGTCAGATGGTATATCATGTCTTTTCAAAATCGAATGATAATATTATTTTTTCATAAAAAATATTAATACACATAACTTGCATCATGGAAAATTAATAATTTTCTAACAGAGGCTTGACTGGCAAGTAAATTAAAGCATTTTCTAACAGAGGCTTGATTGATAAGTAAATATAAGTCTTTTCTGACAGCCGATTGATTGATAAGTAAATATAAGGATTTTCTGACAGATGATTGATTGATTAGTAAATGTAACTCTTTTCTGACATGTTTGATTGATATGTAAATATAAGGATTTTCTGATAAAGGCTTGATTGATTAGTAAATATAAGTCTTTTCTGACAGAAGGTTGATTGATACGTAAATATAAGTCTTTTCTGACAGATGCTTCATTGATAAATAAATATGTTTTTTTTCTTATAGAGGCTTCATTGATAAGTAAATATAAGTCTTCTCTGATAGAAGATTGATTGATAAATAAACATAGGTATTTTCTTATAGAGGCTTTATTGATAATTAAATATAAGTCTTTTCTGATTGAGGCTTGATTGATAAGTAAATATAAGGATTTGCTGATAGAAGCTTGATTTATAAAGTAAATTTAAGGATTTTATGGTCGAGACTTCCTTGATAATTAAATTGAAGCATTCTCCAACCGAGGTTAGGGTTAAGATTAGAATGATGCTGAAAATACCAAGGTCTGAATTTGTGAGCAATGTAAACGTTACAAGGAAAATGGAAGCAAAAAGGACAGAATCAAGAAAAAGACTGCGGTAATGTTTCCTGTACATAGTGAGAAAAGAGGACACAGAGAATTTAACACGAACAATACATATTGAAATCCAGTGAATCAGAGGAAATCACTGAATAATCTACCTAACAAACTTGCGCAAATGGTTGTAAAAACAGGAATTAGCAGATATTTTAAAAATAAACACATTGATAAGAGCAAGCAAACAATGGAACGGAAGATGTGGAGAACTATTATCAACGACTTTCTGAAGATCTACGTCACCTAGAAGAAGTATCTTAACACTGGCATAAAAATATACAAAAAAATTATAAATATATTGGCGTAAGGGCTATGGTTTCATTTTACCTCCGATGAAGATCAACGTTCTTATACTCGGCATATTTATCGACCCTTTTAATTTTTCAATTCATCCGTCAGTATAAATGGCATTTAATAAATGGCCTCAGGATTTTTAACTCACAAACCTATTTCAACAAACCACAGTCCGACATCATTTATTCGACGATGACGAGTGAGTAAATTTTACTTCGATTAATTGATTGTCCGGTTCAACTGATTCAATGATAAAAAAGGCAATCATAAAGAACACTTAAAAAATCGAGTTTAAATGGCTTCTTTGGATTCAATCGATAAAATAAGTAAAAACACGATATATTGCTTGCAAATTTGCGATGTATTTTACAAACAAAACAAAATTTAAACAACCGAAAAAATGAAGTTGAACATTTAAGAAATCATGACAAAATATATATATACACTATACGGAAAAGGTTTAAGGAGATCATGCATTTCTTAAAATGCACCTTAAATGAGATATTTTTGTATTTTGTTTTGTAAGCAATTATAAAAATTAAGTAACTAGTTTTATTTTGACAAAATCTGCACTCATCATGCAACAAATTATCATATAAAAAATGATTTGTCTTCATCAATAAAACTACCATGTGCATACTGGCTTTTTTACATATTAGTATTATTTCCAGTCTTATTTCTTTACAAAAAAAAACTCAATAGCAAAACTTTCCAGGTATTATTCGAACACTGGAAAAGCTCACTCTCACTATGTGTATATTCTCTTCGAGCTCATATACAATTTATCCCATATTAATTCGATGTGAAAGAAGTCAGGAGATTGAATCGGCCATTTCATAAGTTCCAAAATTGTATACCTTTTCTTTTGACTCGAGGTAATTTTGAGAGAATTTAGAAGAGTGTGTTGGATCATTGTCTTGTTGAAAGGTGAATATATTTTCCAGTTTTGTGTATGTCAGATAGTATATCATGTCTTTGAAAAAATCGAATGATATTGCTATTTTTTCATGATACACATGACCTGAATCAAATCTCCAGCCATCTCCTCCAAAACAACCCAAACCAGACTATCATGATTAGCTGTTGGAAACACACCATTATGATTCTCTTATTCCCTTTGATTTCTTCCGTCATTCATCCTCCAATTACCACGAAAAAGTTCAAATTGGGACTCGGCTGTCCACAATACGTTTTGTCACTATTTCAATGTCCAGATTTTGATACTTATTTGCCTTGAAAAGACTTTTCTATTTATTCAACTTCCGTAACAGGGGGTTTATTTATGGTTATGCACCCGCTGAACTTTTCAACGTTGAAAGCGATTCTCTTTGCTATCGAGAGGAATTATGTTCAGCTATCATCTCTGGAACAGTTTTCCTTTTATTTCCTTTGCACTCAATAATCAAGGGTTTATTTTCAGTAGTAATTGTTAATCTTTGGTGCTCCAGCTCTTTTGTATTCAACATTTGTGCCAGTATCTAACTGCTTTTCAAATGAATGTTGCACCCCATGTCAAGTCATCTTCAACTTCTTAGCAATTTGTTTTTTTTTTCAGAGTAGCCTTCTTTGAACAATATTCTAATCTGTGCTATCGCTTCAAAGCTTAGCTGCTTTGATTTTGCCATTTTGCGCAAATTACGTCAAAATTAAAAATAAATAAGAGCAAACTATGGAAATACAGTGTAACCCGGATATAAGAGACCCGGATATAAGAGAAACCCGGATATAAGAGAGATTTTCTCTGGTCCCAAATTAGAGCCTGTGTTAATGTATATAAAATAGACCAAACCCGGATATAAGAGAAACCCGGATATAAGAGACTTCTTCTCTGGTCCCGACGACTCTCTTATATCCGGGTTACACTGTACTATCGTAACAAGAAAGCTACATCTACTTTGTTTACAACATTATTCAGTGTTAAGATAACATTTAAAGCCTATATTATATTTAATTTAGTTGAACAATTTGATAATCTCAAAATATCAACTAAGAAGTTAAAAAATGTAATGTTTATCATACAAAATATTCATAATTTAGCAAAATGTATTGCTGACAGATGAATCCAAATTTTACCTATTTGTTAGTAAGTTAATCCCGGAGAAAGACTGGAAAAGAAATTCAAATATACTGTAGTTACTGAAATTTTATCTTTTGCATTTAAAATATATTTCACTTTAAGGTTTTTATTTAAGAACAAAATGCCTATTCACACCAAACATTTTTTTTCTGTACGTGCACAGGAAGTGCACAATGTTCTTTGAAGTTCATCCAAACAAAATTCACTTCAGTACATCTTATGCTATATCATAAGACTTTAGAAAAATATAAAGGCTGCTCTTTGTGGGTATTTATATATATATATATATATATATATATATATATATATATGTTTTACCCAACGATAGCATTTAAAGAAAGTGACTCAAGTTAGCTCTGGCGACAATGTCTTGTGAAGCGTCGACAGATTTCGTGAATGGAGCCTGAAAAAACTGCTGATTAATAAGATTTGATATTATTTCAAAAGCTTACAGTTGATACTAGTTTTCTCTTCACAGTGAGAGAAACACCAAAAACACATCAAGCGAGGTTCTAAGAGATTCCTACTTGGGATGATGTATGAAAATGAAAATATTCAAATGTCCTAGTGATTTCTTTCGGATAATTCAAAAAGTGTTAATTTATGTTCGGATGCCTGACTTTTCACTTTACTTGAAATATACGCTGACTTAATACTAGGAGAATCATTTAGAAGAAAATAGACCGAAAATTCTCTTTTAGAAACTCAGCAAAGTATTAAGAGAAAAAGATTTCTGAACTATATATATATATATATATATATATATATATATATATATATATATATATATTTCCTTTGATTTGTACGCCAAACATTTTCAATACAGATGAAAAAGAGATTTGAAGTGACCTAGATTTGATTGTTTTGATTGATTTGTTTGAGGTTGAGAAGGTGTCATATGTTGACTAACCAATACAAGTGTCGAATTGATTAGGAAAGTAGACAAACGAGAAAATAATTAAAATGAGATATAAATGTCTATTCTATCAGGTATTTCTATTATAGAGAATGTTAGAAAAATAGTATCTGAAAGAAAGTGTTGATTGAAGAAATGTTTTTATGCTAGTCCCTGAAAAAATGAAGACAATTTTGAACTTACTCTCTTGGTCAGTTAAAGCGTGAGTGAGCTGCTTTGTCTAAGTAATGTGCGTCTGATCTCGGAGATCTATGATTTCGAGTCCTATCTCATGCTCAGTACTGTAGGAAAAATGATTAACCTCTTGAGATTCGCACTTCTCATGCTCTCAGTATTTTACTGTTTTTTTTTTTTTAAAGATTGCGCAAAATCTGAAAAGTGCTTGCAGTTGCTAATAGGGTTTACAACGCAGGAGCATCTGGCGAAAAAATGGGTTGCGACTAATAGAGATTCTACTGACAAATGTTGATGATGCCATGTGCGCAATAAGGAAGTGTTAAGTAATACAGGGATTATAAGAGAACTAAAATATAGAAATTTTAAATTTCAAGGACATGACGGTCCAGTGAAATTAAAACTATTTATTATTATGTGTTGTGGATTCCGAGATGAAATTCGGTCTCCAAGGAATGACAAACGCAAAAATTACATATAAGAAATAAAATGAATTTACACAATAATACAAAGGGCAATACTGTTAGTAAATCCAAGAACGCGACTAGGAGCAATAATATATAGATATATACAGTCTCGAAGTAGGACTTCCTTAGAGTCTACGTGCTTGTAACTGTGACTTCTACAAGCGGTTACCTCAGACTATTACTCTACCTCCAACTGAATCACCATCTCTATCTCCATTCGTATATTCTGACTGACTGTGGGTATTTAACGGCAGCAGTCCAGGTACACTGGTCGAGTCCACTTATATGAAAAAGGGGAGGACCCCATAACATTATGTATTGTTATGTGTGTTCAGAATTATAATGCTTAGATATAAAATGTTATATTCCACTGTCAGTATTCCCAATGATATTCTGTAACAGCTGAAGTCATGCCAAAGTATGAATTTATTAACTAATTAATTTGATATATTTACATTTTAATAGATTTGTGCTATGTTGCTTTTTTGTAGATGCATGGCTAAGTCCAACTCATAAGATATATTAAAGGCAAAATCAATAGGGTAACACGCATAGTGAATTAGTAACGAGTTTGTGTGAACGGATGGCAGAATAGAAACAAAGCTGTAGATTAAAATATATGAAGTTACTTAGAACAAACAAATAATGGAAGCTGTGGTGAACTATGATCGCCCACATCCTATATGGACGGTGCGCATAAAGGAATGAATGTAACATGGTATTCCAGCTGTAAAAATGGCGGTAACAGCCAGTATATCCTTTTGAATGTATTTTCAGTATATTTCATCTTGAGAGATTGGTCTCAAGTAATATAAGTTTCTTATAACATGGTTTTTTCACTTAAATAAATAATCCTTAATCAATTACAAAGCAAATATATATATTGGTAATATGTCGTTTCTTTATAAGGAAAGATTTGGTATTCTTTGACCAAGTATCCGACACTGTTGCCGGTTGAAATTTACAAAACATTTTCAAAGTAATTTACAGGAAAAATGAACCAGTAGTTGTTATCAATCTTATTAATAATAATGGATTCTTTCCTAACTTTAATATAATTGACTTAGTGTGGAATGTCAAAAAATTTATTATGTCATTGTTTTATATTTGAGTTACATATGCTATCCATTTCTGCTGATGCTGTTGATGACAGCCTTCAAATGGTGTTGTTTCTGTTATTTGGTAGATTGGAATTATATAGCGCCAATTTATAAGTTCAAAGGTAGCATGGTCTTTGCTAAAATCCACATACTTCACTAACACAACACATTTTTACCAATTAATCTTAGAAAGCGGTTATATGCAGCAGAGAATTTGTATATTTCTAGAACACGTTCGGTGCTATGATTGGCGTCCATATGAAAATCTCAATTTGACGAGGGTTATTAAGAACAATTTACTGTTTATGTTTTGTAAAAATTTTCGGTATTGTGCAAAGCTAAAGTGATACAATTTACAATAGTTTTCTGTTATTGCGAATGGATCATCCGCTTCCGCTATGTGACATTTCCGAATAAAAAATTAGTTGCCTAAAACAATTCAAATTAAATGACATCACAAAATCCCATTCTTATGAAAACTATCAAGAAAACTGTAAATTCTCTTCGATGCATTTCGCAAAAAATCTCGATAAAATAAAAGCCGATTGAATCTACAATGAAAAAGAAATAAGTATTCTATAATTGTTCGGCGATTCTGTGAGATGATGTATTTTCATTTTTTAATATATATATTCTGGATATTATATTGATCTTCCTTTGTTTACAGAAAATCGTACAGGATAATATACTTTTCAGCTTTTTCAGGGTATGGTCTCCAATTGTTTCTAATATAAATTTAGATAGATAGATAAATAGATAGATAGATAGATATGTTTATAGCACTCTCTTTTTCTCTCTCGTTATATATATATATATATATATATATATATATATATATATATATATTATTAATATTAGTGGTCAATATATATATATATATATATATATATATATATATATATATATCCCAAGAGGATAGAATCAAGGTAGAAGTAAATGACAAGGACAGAGTAAGGCTAATATTCCATATTTTCGGATTTCTTTTTGAATTCGTAGGTCTGATGAATTGGATCTTGATTATGATTCCAATGTAATAAATTATAACCATGGAATATTAGTGTTTGAGCCTTTTATATTATATTATATTATATTATATTATATTATATATATATATATATATATATATATATATATATATATATATATATATTGATATATATATATATATATATATATATATATATTGATATATATATATATATATATATATATATATATATATATATATATATATATATATATATATATATATATATATATATATATATATATATATATATACATACATATATATATATATATATATATATATATATATATATATGATGTGGGGCCAAAGTTGGGACCACAGAAGGAAAACACGGAACACGGATTAGATGTAAGAAAAATATATTAACAACAGGTTACAGAGATAGTGTAAGCAGAGCTTACTATAAGTTAGTGTCCAATACTGGTAGTCTTACGCGGCTCTCACTGTCTCTCTATGTCACTCTGTGTAGAGTGTTGTGTCGCATACTTAATATAGACCTGGAAGAGTCTATTGTGTAGCTAGTTCTGGTCACACAATAATATATATATATATATATATATATATATATATATATATATATATATATATATATATATATGTATAAAACAGTTGAAAACTAATCTGAACAAAATAAACTATGAAATCTGAACAAATATTCTTAAATATCTATATTGGTAACAGAAACCATTGGTTTATGCGAACGGCTTCCCATACTTAATACTTCTTGAATTAACTCTCGCGTGGTCATGTATGACGTCATGAGATGCTGTGCGATCTTCGCTTCCAGCGTCTTATATGCACGTGTTTCTCGTTCCTTGGATATCATCCATGTAAACAGAAACAGACAATCATCATTTTCTTGTCCGTGTATTGTTTAATATATTGTACTGTAATTGTCATCTTTGATAATGGCTTATGTAAGCCGAAAGTTTAGATTGTATTAAAATATATATATCAATATTGTGATGTTCTTTCTTTGTTTAATGATAATGTTATTAATCTTATCAAACGTTATGAAAAGAATTTACATAAAATAAATAGACAACACTTGCCTATATTATTTAATGAAACATGTACGAAATATAAAAATCTGCTATATATATATATATATATATATATATATATATATATATATATATATATATATATATATGCGCATGTTTCATTAAAAACGACAGACAATGTACTACGGTTATTTTTTTCCCGTGTTCGAACTAGTGCTTTCTTTTTTGGACATAGAGTGTTTATAAATTGTCCAAATGTAAGCGCACTCACAAACTTACCAGGCTCCGTTCGAAACATGCTTTTAGAAAACACGAACATAATTACTCATCCACCTATAAAAGATTAAAAATAATGGAAACCTTAATAATAAAAAAGGACAAAAACAACTCTTAACAATATTAACTACGAAGAAGGCCACAGCGTGCTAACCATGTTCAGAAAAAAAAAACATCTCTATAAAAGAATAAAAACATACACATAACGCACACACTCAATTAAACAAAAAAAGAAAAAGAATAATCCTTGATAATGGCTAACATTATATCGGAAAACGTTCAAAACTAGAACATTTGAACAGTTTCTGTACACGTCAAAAAAGAAAGCACTTGTTCGAACACAAGAAAAATTAATTAAAAAAAATTAAATAAAAAATAAAATGTACCTTGTCTGTCCTTTAATGAGACATATGAAGGTTAGCCTATATATATATATATATATATATATATATATATATATATATATATATATATATATATATATAGAGAGAGAGAGAGAGAGAGGGGAGAGAGAGATTTCTTCTAGACTTGATGAATTACATAATATTCATTCTTCAAATACACATTACAAATAAGTTTACATTTGTTCCTCACTGTTTTGATGAACAAATGATATTTTTATAAGAATAAATTTTCGCCTTTATTTTATATCGAGCACTATTAACAAAACAGCCACTCTTTAAGTTTCCTTCGAAAGCTCTTATCTGAAACACAAAGAAAACAGTTTTTTTTAGTTTTTTGTCAGACATATTTTTATTATTTAAAACGTTAATTTTAGTAGATATATATGTTTGAGGATTTGCTTCATTATTTACGGGTTCGAATCCTTTCGGTGGGTTTATTTACTTTAAGTTTTCTCGAGCATGCAGACCCCGGTGTACGAACTAAAGCATCGTTAAAAACATCATTAAATAGCCTTTTTCGTTGAAATCTGCCATCAGAACATTACCATTTGCGTAGCCTGTATTGATAATGTTGCATACACTTACAAATTCCGGATCCTGTCTCTGGAACTAACTAACGCCCTTGTCCACTCTGTCCTTGAGTGTGGGAGCGTGAGTTCAATACCCGGTTAAGGCAGTGCAGGACTTTCAGAAGGAAATTAAAAGGAGATAACTGATAACTGACATCCATTAAACATGGCACGTGGAACTGGAACAATCTACTCCAGTGAGCGAAATAAAGGGTTCAGTTCGACGTTACAACCACCTGAAGAAGGCCGGTGCGTATAACGGCCGAAACGTTGTAATCAGTATGGCGACAAAGATGAGGACAATAGTTCGAATAATAATAAATAATAATAATAATAATAATAATAATAGAAGCAAACAGGAACTGTCTAAATTATATGGATTTACTAATACATTTTAATCCTGCAGCCTGTACATTTCAATCCATCACAATTTCTAGAGAGTTCTGTAAATAGCGACATTGTCTATCTTAAAATTATGTAAATGTCCTCAACGAATCGTTTGGTCACGAAACAGGATTTAAGTCCACACTGCAAACAAACAACTGCATTTCTCTTGCCTCTAGATTTCTCTGCATCTTCGTGAAGATTGGGCAACATTCACAGTCATATTTGAAGAATGGTATTACATAATAGTTCAGCGGTCTTTTACATTTTTCTCACAAAATTATTATATTTCTGAGTATATCGTACAGCTTTAGAATGAATCTTTCGCTAATCCAATTAGCGTTCATATTTCTATGTCATATTATCTCTCCTCTGTTAAAACACTTCTCAAATATCTAATCTTCTCTACTCATTTCATGTTTATATCTACAATTCGAAGTTCGCGTCATGGACTAAATCTTCTCTTGATGAAACCATATTTTCTGTCTTCTTGCTAGTAATGGCTGGCCATTTTATGGTAATATTATACGGTTTCAATCTTCTCATTGTTGATGAAGTTTCTGCTATTAAAATGAGCTTTCATTCTCCGGGCTTTTAAGTAGATGACACCACCGAATCCAATATAAACGTTGTGCTTTTTAGTTTTTTTTTTTTTTTCTTTTTTTAAGTATTTCACCCCCCAAAAGCCGAGAGTGCCACTAGCACGTGGGGTGTTGCAGAGAGTGAAAGAGAGAAAAAGACTGGGTATAAGAGGGGAGTGAGGTAAAGATAAAAGATGAACAGGGATCAAGGTAACAGAAGATGGTAATCAACGTTGAATTCAAATATTTTAATATTGTAGCTATCAGGGAAGCAAGTAAGCGGAAGTGAGTTCCACTGTAGGGATGTACCAGAAAAAAATAACTGTTCGAATAGAAGTGGCGGTTACATTTAACTATTTCAACATTAAAAGGGTGGGACATAGATGTTACTCTAGTAGCACGCTAAAATTAATGTCGTCGAGGTACTAGGTGAAAAAAGTTCGTTAGAGCAGTTGCCATGGAAATATTTGTAGAAAAGACAGAGGGAAGCCATATGACGTATTGGAGAAAGTAACTGATCCTGAGATGACAATTCAACATCGATTATTTTTCAGATCCTTCTTTAGATTTTGTGGAGGACATAGAAATGAACAGCAGGGACACAAGATCAAATATGATAACAGTATTAAATACACAGATGAATAGCAGATTTGTAGATGTGTAAGATGGACTCTGACGAGAAAAACCTGGCACAAGAAGCTTAGTCGTGGATAGAAACATGGTTGTGAAGCACCTCGTAGGTAAGTCAGAGGATTTTTCAAATGAATCTTGTGACAATCTCATTAACAATCTTGCTGTGGTAGACTTCCATCTTTGTCTCCTAATCTTTCATTTTCATGAGATAGTATTTGTTTCATTTCTGAACCGTCTAAGTCGTTTTCTTTAGGCATTTATTCCTTTGGTCTTTCTTTTGATCTCACTTTCTTCATTATTGTCTTATTTTTATATTTTCATTCTCTTGTTTGGGGGGGGGTCTTTTCCGTGTGTGTTTTTTTTTCTTTCTTTTGTTTACTACTATATCCCTTCTTTTTCTTCTTTCTTTTTTTTCTCTCTCTTTCTTTTCCTTTAATTAATTTATTTTCTTTATTTTCTTTTTTCTTTCAAGATATCGCATTCTCTATTTATTCATCGACATTAATTTATCATTCTCTTCTTTTTAGTTCCTTCCTTTCGTTATTTCTTTCTAGGTTCGATATATGAATCTTTGTCTTCATTCTCTGTTTTCATCTTCCCTACACCATCATCAACCCCACTCGCATGAAATAAATCGATTCTTGTTTACCCCTATCTTTTTTCATTATCATCTACTCTATTAACCGTTTCAATTTTCTGTTACTTCTCTTTCTTTTCAGCTACAAATATCTAAACTCATCTTTTCTTCTTCATTTCATTTTATCTCTCTTCGGTAACATTTTTTGTTACCCTTTATTTATTATTAAGTATTTTTTTTTCAGTTTGTGATTCCTATTTGCTGCCTAGATATTTAATTTATTTTTTAAAACATTTTTAAAACATTATTCACTTTTAAACATTCAGAACGCATGCAAATTTAAGTGGTTTCAAGAAGACATTCGAAAAAATATTTGGAAAAATTCCAACTTTTTAAAATGCATTATTTTGTTGCCGTGTGGTGTGTAGCATTTCCAACTCAAGTGATGCCTATGAGAATAAGAATGGGCGGGTGGTTGAGAATGAACAGCATTCGGCTTCTTGAGGCTGGACCTATATGCGCATTTGTATTTGCTTAAGAACTAGCGTGATAATAAATTTATATGGATTGGATTGCATTAGCCTCTGTTTTTTTTATGAATCACAATAGACAATACTGACATTTTACTACACCAACCGGGACAGATCACTCTAAAAAAATCAGTTTATTCTGACTTTCTTTTTTTCATCCTTTTTGCTGCCATAAATCATATAAAAAAGAAAGAAAAATATTGATGAATACTTGCCATAGTGTACATAAAGACATTTAAGACGATTTTCTTTCAGGACAGAAGAAATCATGGGCCTCTACTACATCCTTTAGTTTAATATTAAGGAAATATAAGTTGACGTGTGTAAGAAGGTATGCTATTTTCCAGTTGTATTCTATACATTTTGGAATTCAGGTACCCCGAGGAGGTGTAATGGCTAGGAAGCTTGTCTCGCTAGAACAATTACGACTGAGTAGTGACTTCGATCCTCACTGGGTGCCCCTTACATTCGGCATTGTGCCACATCTAAACTACGCTTGGAAAATCACTGGGCACCTCGAGGCGGTTTAATAGTTAGCAAGCTTTTCACGCTAGAACAATTACGCCTGAGTAGTGTGTTCGATCCTCACTGGGTACTCAATACTTTCAGTCTTGTGCCACATCTAAGCTACGCTTGGAAAATCACTATACATTTTGGAATTTAAGCTCTATCGCTAGATTGGTTACGACCTCAAACTTGATTCCCAATCTAGCCTGCATTTTATTACATAACATCAGGAAAAAGAGACAAATTCATGCTTTTCCCGATGATATTTGTGAGAATGTGAATACAGTAGACTGGAAAAGATTTGAACTCGCATCTCTAATTCTATTTCATGCGTCAGTAACCGTTACGGCACTTGAACATTGTTTAGAAAACGCGACTTTCCTAGAGACTAATCAATAGATATTTTTGTGATTTCTTGTTGTTAGAAAACCCTATACAAGTCCTACTGACATGTTTTTGAATTTTATTTTAAGTATTTTGTAGGTCAAATTAAAATCATTCTAGGAGAATGGCTTCATTGTCTCAGATATTCTTACAAGGAAGAGATCGTCCTAAAAGTATCAGGATGGAACACACCTATATGACCCACTCGTTTTTCCTAAAAAAATGAGCGTCCTGCTGAATGCACTGCATGTTACGTGGAATTTACTGTAAAAGGCATTCTAACTGATTGTTGTAACCTTGCCACTTTACTTTAAAGATTTTATGACATTAGTCTAGAAGATCATTTCAATAAGATCAAAGTAAAGATTATCCTATGGAAAGAGGTTTTTCTATCCATCGAATTCTAGCACTAAATAAATCCGTTTTACGGTGATAACTGGGGAGTGATGGGACCAAAAACAAAAATGTTTATCTACAAGTCATATATATATATATATATATATATATATATATATATATATATATATATATATATATATATATAAATACGAATCTATTTTCGGCGTTACAGACAACAGAACTGAATTAAACCAGAACAATAAATGAATCAATCAATTAAATGCCATATTTTACTTCCTATGAACGAGGTGTGTTCAAAGAAACTACGATCATATTTTAGTCCGACAAGTTTACAGGTGTGTAACATCTATTAAATATTTCAATTACGTCATGAGTAAAGATTTGTTTATTAAATGTTTACACGAAACAAGTCTCAAGAGCCACTCAATATAGAACATAATTTTGAAGGTTTTATATAAACATGAGGAGGAAATACGTGCACATTATTAAGTTATATATGATAGATAGTTTGACTCAAGACTTGAGGAGGTTATGATTCTATTGACCAGGAAATCATCATCTGGAGAATGAATTCTAGAAAATGGTGGTTCTCGAGAAGAATATACCTTAGTAAAACTTTCTTTTTAGCGATGGAATATGAAGGGAATGGGGATGGTAGTAATCTAGGAAGCATCCTCTCAGGATTCTGTTCCCTAAAGTGGCGGATCGCGAGAAGAAAATGTCTTAATATCACTTTCTTCTTAGCAATAGAATAATGAAGTGAAGCCCAGTGATTCGATCCTGTTTAAGTGGCATGGTTTGTCCTAGGTATAAATATCTGAATTGGTGGAACTGGGAATTTATGTCGCCTGACCATTTGCCATGAGAACAGCGATATAATAGCGATAGGCTAGCGACGTCTCGTCTGTGTGGAAGAGACTCTAAATTTGAAAATAGTTCATCGACAAGAAGACCGCGTAAATGACCTTCGAGAAATTCGATTTTTAACAAATGCTGGTAATATATAATACAGATATTGAGTTTTGAGCGTGTGAAATACTATAAAGTAACTTATAACAGGTTTATTTATCATCTTTCAGTTACGCCTTTGTCTTTGGGCAGAGTGCGCTCAACCGCGGCTGCGCCGAAGGGCAGAGTCGCAACTAAGGAAAATTATACTAAAGGGTGCCCAGGTCTGGATAACAGCTGCACGACATCGGTCCTTCTCATTGCACTAGAGCGAGGGGTCGGTGGTCGCATCGATGCCACCGAAACCAACCGTTTAGGGGATCTAGGGAAATTTTTGTTCCTAGCCCGGGCGTACGAGCTTGGACTCCTCACATTAAACCGACCTTTTGTCACAAAGCGACTTTATGGGGGTCGAGTAAATACCAAATTACTATATACGTTGAACCGGGGCTGTTTAATCTCAGAGTTCGTGGGTGAACTGAGCATCAATTTTGCATTTATTCATAATATAGGTTTTACTTAATTAGCTATTATGTTTCTCTAACTCTTCAAATAGTAAATGCATAACTATTTCTAATTTCTATTTTACCATCTTTACACTATATTAATTCATCTTATAAATTGTCCCCTGTTCTGTTACCCATGAAATAAAACTAAATGTTTTTACGGACAATAAGTATCTACGCACATCAAATCGTATTTAAATTAAGTGGTAACAGAAGAATTATCATTGAACTTTTAAAAGGTAAGCTTAAACATTAATTCAATACTTAAATGCAGTGATCAATTTTGAGTTTTTCTGTAGTTTGTTGATGCCTCTTGCATTTAATCCTCCTTACCTATGGTTATGATGGTCAAAACAAGTGTCCTTCAATAGGGCGACTTTTAAGCTACCTTGAAATTTTGACTAGTTTAAAATTTTAAGGAAAATTTACAAAAGGAAAGGAAAAATTCCCCCCCTTGAAACATGAAAGTAACGATAATGGCTAGTATAATATATTAACATATAATTTAACCTCGCATAATCGAGCAACCCTGAATCTAAATTCAACGAAAATCGTTCTGCGACTAACTTTTCTACGGCTTTTCAGTGGGCTATACATCATTGAAATCAGACTATTGGAAGCGGAGATTTTTCTTGAACAAACACACACACACACTATATATATATATATATATATATATATATATATATATATATATATATATATATATATGTGTGTGTGTGTGTGTGTGTGTGTGTGTGTGTGTGTGTGTGAAAAATATATAGAAAATAGGAAGGAACTGGTTAGGTAAATAATCCAAAGTCCCTTAGTATTTTAGTTATTATTTTTAAAAAATAGTGCTCGATACAAAAGTAGAGCATAAATATAATTATTTATTTAAAATATGATTCCAAATCGCGACATAAGAAGTCCTATGTTTCAAAACAAGAGCCGAAAACTTCAGTATAATTATTTAAATTAAATTGAGTTAAAATAAGCTCTGTTCCATCTTCAAGCGAATTTTTTTTTGGAATAACATGTTTCTGAAATTTACGTGTTTAAAAATTGAAATCAAAATTTCCATGGTAACAGCTAGGGCGAATTGTTTGTTGGGTAGGCGGGTTTTTGGGTGTTAATAATAAGTATCAGTATAGAGTTACTTTCGTAGATGTCAAGTCAGGGAAAGGTGGGGTGTCTAAATTTGAAACGGAAGATGTATTAACCCTATATATATATATATATAATGGTACGCGCGCGTGTGTGTGTGTGTGTGTGTATATATAGTCACCAACAGACTGTTTCGCAGCTCATAGATGTCCGATTGATTCAAGGTTAGAAAGTCGGCTGGCTTGACATCAGTCAAATACCTTACCTCTAGGCCATCGTTGCATGGCAAAAAGGAAGGGGAATTTAACGTTTTTTTTCTCTATACAAAATTCATACTTGAAGAGTAAGGCTTAATAGCAGTAGAAGACACTATTTTGTTTTTAAAAAAAAGAAGTTCCCTAGAGAGCTCAACCGGATTTCCGGAGGCATATACACTCATCCACTGTCCGATTGTTTCGCTCTATCACGGCTCCTCAGTGTGGCTAGATGTCCGATTGCTTCAAGCCGGATCGAAATTCCACTGATATGATATATTACCTATAGGTCAGCGTCGCACCACAGCAAGGAAGGTAATTTAAACTTTTTTTTTTTCTAAACGAAATAGTGAGTACCTTCACTAATTTGCGATATCTAAGGATTGAGATGAATTTAAAAAATTTAAATTGAGAAACATTCTTGAAGCTTCATTTTTAGTTTTAATTGAAAGCTAAATTATTACATTTACTATTTCCAATAAGGAAATTTTATTGGTTGGAATATCAAATTTTTGGTTGCTTTCAGAAAATCCTTTATAATCGAAGATTTTTGACCCATATATAACTAAAGATTCTCAGATTTAAACATATTTCGAAAATATACTTTCTGAAACTTTCTTTAAGAAATATTGTATTTTTTTAAGTATGATTAATCTGATTTAAAAAAATATATATTTTAAGTTTATTTTATAGATTAATAGTAAATAATAATTTTATAGATTATCTCTATCTATAAAAGGCAGGATGTGTGTGTGTGTGTGTGTGGGTGTGTGTGTGTGTGTGTGTGTGTGTGTGTAACGAATGCACGGCCGCAATTTTCGACGGATTTGCACCGAAATTTACATGCACATGCTCCAAGTTAGCGGAAGGCCAAGACAGAATATGCATTTCCCAACTCCCATCGATAGTGGAAATAATCAATTTTTCATGCTTCTACGGCAGTTTTCATGTAGTTTGCCACCATTTTCTTCTGGCCAAAGTGAGAGCAAATAGCTGGCTGCCACGAATAGGCAGGAAGATTCTATTGGCCAGCGTGAGAGCCAACAGCTGACTGACATGAATGTTAACTTGCATGCTAGCATGTAAAAAAAATCGATAGCTGCATTCGTTACAAGTGGGAAAAAATTAAATCTGCATGGCACTTTACTCCAATTGGCTCATTCGCTTGCTTAAAATCAACGTTGATTCTGATTCCGCAGAACTGGGGTGAATGTGAAAAAGTATTTGTTGTTAACATTCTTTTTTCATTCGGTTTTTACAGTTACGAATCATTTTTTAAAGCTGATCGTTTTGTGTTCATTTTGTTTAGTTCTTTTTTCGTAACAGATTTAATGTTTAATATAGAGCTAAGAAAAAAATTGCAGTGTGAGAAGTAAGACATGTAGCAACATCATCACGGCAAAGGGTTCTCCTTTAAAGGCAAGGAAGGGCAAAATATTTTAAGTCAAGTGATTGCTGTATGTGTCGTACATAAATCACGGGAAGTTTATAATTTAAAAGCAATAATTTAAACTTGTTAACCAGGCATTTGCTCTCTATCTAAATGGCATTGCACTTTAGCCTATAAGTTGTTTCCGTGTAGGATACAGGTTTGATTCCTGTCGGAGGACACATATTTTCTTTGAGATTTCTCGTATAATCAGGTCGGCAAATATTGTTAATACTGTTTATTATTAAGAGAGCATTTACTTAAATATTTGTATCTGTAACAATAGCGTGTAAACAAAATATATATTTATTCACTTTACAATGACTTTTTAAATGCAACTTTTATATGCGGATTTTACTATATTATTTTTCACCTGCGTACGTATAAATATATTTTGCGTTTATTATTTGTGACGTTAGATTGCTTTTGGCCATTACAATTTATTCCGGGGATATATTGTCTTTCTATTTGACATATTAACACCTTATCCTAGCATCGTAAACCCCAAATTGATCAATGATTCCTATGCAACATGGATAACACATGTAATTTCTATATTAGAACTCAGGCATAGGAAACAATTAATAAGTGTACAATTCTATAATTGTCGCCATTATATATTTCTTAATTATTCCGCATGTACGTCGTTTGCTTTTTATCATGTCGACTGCAATGTATAATAACGTATGTTGGGCACCCTCTGGGAGAAAAAGAACAACATAACGAGGTTCGCTTCGCCACGACTCTTTCATTAAACCTCACGTAAGAATGACTATTGCAAAATTAAACTGAGTACTACTAGTTCCTGTCGTTTGGTACACACTTTTTTCACATATCTTCACTTGAAAAGTGTTTCCTCAAATGAGGACAATATCAAGGAAAGAATAGAGGGAGGTCCTTGTCGAGATGAGAAAATATATTTCAGTTTACATGAAGGAGGCACGTATTCCTCCAATGACGGTGATCTGAGAGAAGCAACTCAGATATAAATATGACAATAGCCAATAATTGCTCATTCGAAAATGGGATATCATGGTTGAAAACGGAGGAGAATATATATTAAAAATGGGAGGTGAAATCCTGATATTCTGTGTGATATTCTGTGTATATTTTTCTATTCTTTGTATCCTTCCTGAACAAAACAAACAAGTAAATTTCACCCGCCCATAGTGGGCATTGAACTCCCAACTATCCTGATGGTTGCGTCTTCTGATAAGGATTTTCTTCAACTTTAAAATCTATTGGGACCCAAGCTCTCCGCAGACCTCAAGTAGAATTAATATATCCTATCTATTGCTGAAGATGCTGGTAAAATGTTCGGTATATATTGTTCCGTTTCAGTAAGTATCTGTGATTCCCTGATGTACACAATCTTTAAAAATCCAGATCAAGCCAATAATGGCGAATAGCTGTCATAACTGGGCTGGATTCCCCAGTATTCACTTGACTGTTTCCTATTCCATTAGAAAATCATAAGTACCACTCGTTTTGCTATATAGCCCCTTCGCATAGGGGGTTGACTTAGGGTGACCTTCTTGATTCACTCATATGTTGCATTCTTTTTTCTGGGCCGTCTTTTGTCTGTCGGGTGAACGCAGGTTGGTTTGATTGGAGGTAAAATGAGAACTTCAAGAAAAGGGAATTTAGGCTTATCTATTTTATTAAAAACGTCGACGTATACATATTTAACTAGACAATGGGGTCGCTCTATCACCTCCCACCCACTGGGGTACAGTTTCCACACACGAAATAAACACGTCTCCAATCTTCGCCGTGTAAAACGTAACTCCCTGAAAACACTTTCTCTCTCTAACAATCCCACGTTCGGCTCAACCAATCAAAATCGAGACTCCTACTCTTACTACCGTCTGACCTTAAAGGTCAGCCTCAGAAGGACTGAGCCAAAGTACACTGCCACAAAAAATAATAGTTTGAAAATATTTTTTAAAAGGGTAGGTTCTTCCCGAGAACAGCTGCTACAGGAAACGCTCTATCATCAAGGTTTTTCCAATCAATACAATTTCACCTATTCAAGTCACGTTTTATCTTGCCTGTATAATCCATAAAGTAAACTACTTGCCTTTTCTTACGTTTATACAGCATAGCAGAATAATTTTCTACATTGAGTGACTCTTCAGTCTTGTATTGAATGAGCAAAAAATCTAGTCTAATTAACGGGGTAGACATTACTTTTCGAGACATTCTCATGTCAAAAGCAATATGAGTGCAGAGAAAGATATATTCACATTTAAATTATTTTAACAAAAATATAAACTAGAAAGAATCCCTAATCAATACCATCTGTTTCATACTCAGACTAGAGGATCCAAGACCACTCGAATTTCAAATCTACGACAAATTGACACTTATGGAAGATGAATTCTCATCAAACTGTTCGAGTTGTTTATCTGCATGTTTTGCCTCGCTTGTCTTTTTTTTCTAAATATATGAAATTCCTTTTTTTCTCTTCAAAGACACAGATATTGCAGAGAGACATACATATTTATCTCCCTTTCATTTTTTGTAACCTAATTTCAATTACCTATAAGCATTTTCTCGGCAATTCTTTTCCTCTCTAAATTACGCATACATACATACACACACTCATATACATGTACATATATATATATATATATATATATATATATATATATATATATATATATATATATATATATATATATATGTTATGTTAAGATATGTATATGTTCATGGCAATAGTTTGATAAGAATGAACAGATGTAGAAAGTTTTATCTACGCAAGTTTATGGCATGTAGTTTGTAGGCGTTAGTTTCATTTAACTAATTCATTTCTTCCCTTTTCTTTCGGCGTATATTTCGTATTGGTGTATTTTTTCAAGCTTGTGTGTGCGTAGCTAGGAGCAGGATTTTGTTTGTTTTTCATTTGCAATTCCCGAATTCGCATTAACAATTAAAGGAAAACGATGTTGCTCCGTCACAATTTTAAATGACTCCCGGTTGTTCGTTGACAGATTCAACGTGTTTTTTTTTTTTTTTTTTTTTTTTGTTGTTTTTCTGGAAAGCCCTCCATTGAATAAAAAAAAAAGAACAAGCAAAAAAAAAAAAAAAAAAAAAAATCCGTGTGCGCATGCTCATATACAGAAAACAAATATTTGCCTATATGAGCGCATGCGCGCACAAACTGCACCAAGGCATAAGAGATGTTGAACATTAATTTTAAGCTGCACTAACAATGAAGACTGACGTTGGGTTAGTGTTTTTGACGTAAAATCAATTATTTGTACGGGGGAGGGATATTTGGACAAGCTGATAATGTTAAATTTTGAATGAATGGATGTTCTGGAAAACTGCGCGTGCGAAAACAGACATTTTCTTTTAGCCCATTTAATGACTATCTTTTCTCCGATCTGGTCATAGGGTTACAAACAAAAGCACAGTAGTGTACAAGGAAATGCTACAAAGTTCAAGAAAAATATTAAAACTATTCAGATATTATACTTTTGGTTATATTTGGGGTAGTGTTTCAGGTCCAATACTTTTCAGCTTTAACTTGTAAAATTGACGAAAAAACTGCAAGATTATTCAATTATCTTTTGTTAAATAAATTTACGCAATAATTACTTTAATATGATGAAATATTTCATTTACCTATTCTAAGTTCAATTTCATGTATCTTTTCACGAATTAATGATAAATTTACAATTTTCAATATTATATTTGTTTTTTTTTCATAAGTGGATACACAATATAAGGCTAAAAACCCACACAAAATAGATTGTTACTAAATGAGTTGTTTTGAGGTAAGAAGAGAAAGTATGTCCAGATTACGATACCACGTAGGATAACTAACTGTTGACTCTAGATTGAAGAGATTAAGATTGTAGTGATCAAGGAAGAATAATTTCGGGTGTCTGCTCCACAAAGTAACAGTGCTGGGGCAAACCTGTCTAAGTGGAACTTCATCCTTACAAATGGAACAAGAAAGACATGAAGACAGTTCTCGCTTCTGTATTAGTATGACGGGTCTGAGATGTAATTATCTGAATTGATTGAGCTCGTGAACGTCATAACATTGTCCATGAAACTAGTATTGAGTTAGCCTTTAGTTTACGATTTTGCATTACTGGAAAAGGGTTTTTGGAGGATATAATTCATCATCAATAAGTACGCGTAAACGCTTTTCAACTCTATAGATGCAGGAAAAAGGGCATGGGGATCTCCAGGTCAGATATAGCAGCAATACTGCATTGTTTCCCCACACCTGATTCTTATAAAGTTAGATCATGGAGGATGTAGACATGTATATTCTAGAATGATAGAAAGAACGAACAATTTTCCAGTGTCTTTCGCCATGGATGCTATATATTGAAGCATAATTTTTCTAAAGCAATTCAGCTCAAGCAAGGAGATAAAGCTACGAAGACGCAATTGGTTGATTGGAGTGGAAGATAATGAGAAGATTTTAGTGAGGAGAAATGACAATAAAAGAACAGGTATCAGAAAAATTGACAATGGTGATTGACGTTGGATTTAAATTTTTGAGGATTTTTGGTTGCAGAGCAGTAAGAAATAGGATGAGGGCTATTTAAAACATTTATTTAGACTGGTGAAAATTTAGTGCCAGATCGGTGAAAAAAAAAAAAAAAAGAAACACAACCCCAAGTGTCTTCAGTGTTACCTTAGTTTCCCCAATGATATAGCCATCCCATCTCTAAGATGATTTCCTCTGTTGATTACTACATGTTCATTTACCATTGACGTCAGTTAAAAATTTCCGACACTTCAAGCATATAAGCACACAGACCATACAGAGATAAACACAAAAGTCAAAAGATTCTAAATCTCTTCGTCAACGTCGTCTTTTTAATTTTATGTTGCGAGGAATGTATATATAGCCGCCTAGTAGACGCCTCTTTGATTCTTTTTTAGCCATTTTTGAGTTACCACTTTCACCTCATCATTATTGGAGAACTTAACCCAAACAGTAGATCTTGGCCTGTAGTCACATTCTTTTCATTCAGTTAGTCTTTCAGCATTCTGCGAATATACTTTGCCCAAACATTTAAGTAGACAATAACTGCATTAAAATGAAAACACATTTGGCTGATCGGAATTCATTCGCAATGTGTTTCAATAGGGATTCTTTTGTCAGCTGTAATGAGAGTATCAGTCTGTTTGGCCTTATAAACTTTCAGGAGATTTGTTGTCTTGCCACTGCTCGACCTAGGATCAATATCTCTTTTATATTTGAGATTTCTATTAACTCTAGTGACCCATCAATTAATTGTGCTTACATCAAAAACAACCTTTCCATAAACATTCACTGTGTATATATATTTTAAGAACATTTCTTTCTGAAAACAGAAATTATTATGAGAAAATTTCAAGTGTCTCTCCGCCATCTTGAATAAGTATTGTATAGTTGGACACAAAGGAGACAGTAATTCAATTATTTTTTCCCTGTTCTTTTAGAAAATTTACATTTTTACCACATCGTCCCCAAAGGAAATTAGAAAGATATATTAAAATTAATTTATTGTATGCATTATTTTTGACTGGACGTCATATTTTAGAATTTTTAGTGATTTTTAGCCGATTCTGTTTGTCGATATCTGTGCATGTGCTTGTGATATTAACAATTCAGATGTTGATAATTGTAAGTGACACTACAATTGGGAAGTTGTCCTTGAAGTGATGCCGATTTCCTCGTAAAGAAGACAGTTAAAATTGGATTACAGTTAAATAATTAAGCATCTCTCTACTCATGAGAAAATCCCTTATTTCTTGACGATACCAAAAATCTGTGTTGAAAAGGAGATATCTAACATTTATCGTATAGTTTTCAGTAACGATGTGTTGTCTAAATGGGAAGATCGCATCAAATTAATTTTCTTATTAAGCTCCACATATTTCATATTGCGTAAGGCAGATTTAAAAAAAAAATAAAATAATCTCGTGGTTTTTCTTACCTATTTGAATTTTTAAATGATTTCTAATTCTTAAGTAATGATGGAATAAGCTTATTGTATGGTCTATGCGGATAAAATGTCTGTATAAATTCCCCAATCTCCTCGTATTTGATTTTAACAACTTTAACAAAATATTGCAATAACAAGCATAATTATGAATACTTGTCGTTATTTTAAGAAGTGGGTACGAATGAAAAGATCTGAAATTAAATTTCGTATTATTTTCCATTTCACTGAAACAGACGTTAAACACTTCTATCTTCCCGCCTTTCTTTCATTCTCGCACTGAAACAAGCAGTGTCTTTTCTAACCTTTCCACACGATCAAAATGGAATAGTCTGTTACATGTTAGGTATTAGCAGGATACGTCAAACATTTATATATATATATATATATATATATATATATATATATATATATATATATATATATATATTTATTTATATTTCAGTTAAACCAAGTAGTGACATTTTTGTCTTTTCCCCGAAATCAAAACGGAAGAGTTCATTATTTTAGAGGTATTGTTTGATACGTTAAACTCTTATATAATTTAAATTTTTTAAATTACTTTCTTTCTTTCTTTCTTTCTTTCACTTAAAGCAAGCAGTGTCTTTTCTCCTCTTTCCCCGAAATCAAAAAGGAAGAGTTCATTAGTGAAGACGTATTAGCAGGATGAGAAATGACATTTTCTTTCTTTTTTCTTTCTTTCTTTTTGAAACTCAAAAACTTGGAGTGGCTTTCTTGCAAAAAAAAGTCTTTTTTCACTTAAAATCAAGTAGTGTCTTTTCTTCTTTTCCCCCTGAAATTGAAACGGAAGAGTTCATTATTTAAGACGTATTTTCAGGATACGTAACTCTTATATCTTTCTTTTGAATTTTTTTCTTTGATTCACGGATTTCTTTTCTTTCACTTTCTTTTATGCTTATCTTTCTTTCTTTCTTCATGGAAATTAAAAGCAAGTAGTTAAGGCGAGAAGAAGAAATCCAAACGAAAGAGTTCATTATTTAAGACGTTATTTTTTGACAAATTAAAATCGTTTTTCTATTTTTTTTCAATTTTTCATTTTTCATTTTTTATTTTTTTTAATCTTTAAACTTATTTATTTCTGTCTCCCCCGTAAGAATCAATGTGCTCACCATAGTAACACGTTTTGTTCCAACCATTCTCCCTTTTGATAGTTTAAATTTCAAATTGGCCCAAAAGAAAAATCAGGAAAAATGGAAAATTGAATGTCCCTGGCTAGATTGCGATAAATCGACATTTAAAGAATTTTCTTCAACCACCCCAAAGAATAGACAATGGGAAAATAACAAGTTAAAATTTAAAAATCAGTGATTGTTGTGAAAGGGTCTATCCACAGTGTCAGACCTGGACACTTTTTGCTCGTTACCTTCCCACTTATATCCTTCCCTTCTGTTTTTGTCGTCCTTGTATGTGTTATATGTAATAGGGAGTAGGTAGTCACCCTACCACCCGGTCAACACTCCTCCCTTCACTTGGACATTAGTAGAGGCTTACGCCTTGTTTCTTGTTTAGGAAGGGGTTCCCATTACTCTTTCTCTCTCTGGCCTCTGTATTTGTGCAGCTCTGTTTCTCCCGTGATGTGTTCAGTCTGTGGCATTACCTCTTCATTCTGAGGGTACACGGTTGACAGTTCTCTGGTTGCTGTTTCCGACTAGTAGTTAGAGCCCTAAATCTCTTGCGTAGCGTGTTGAGCGGCCGGTCTGATCAACAGTTGTATAATACCGAGTGTTTGTAGTGCCATGTCGCGCATGGAAAGGTGTCCCTGCAGTCAGCTCCTGTGGGCAACCATGAGGCCACATTATGATGCAGGTTGTGCCAACTCCTCTCTGCTCACGTCACGGCTGAAACTGTCTGCATCTTTTATTTCAGGCCATCTCATCTTCCAAACAAAATTCCACCTGACTTACAAAACGAAAAAGTAACACTAAACCAGCCACTCAAAAATCACCTAAACTCCTTCGAATTTTCGTTCTCCAACATCCCTTATATTAGAACAAATTCTGCAGTATGGAATCTTTCCTCACTGCAAACTGCCCGGATATACTGGCTCTGTGAGACCAACCCTTGTCTCTTCTATCCCCTCTTCTGATCTCTCTATCCCAGGCTACCTTCCTCTCCTCAGAAAAAGACTCTCTAACCCACATGCACGGTCTTGGTGTCTACGTCAAGGACCATCTCCCTCTGGCCAGAAAGTTGTCTCTCGAATCGCCAGACCAGTCATACATGTGTCTCCGACTATCTCTTCTATGCGGTAAGCTATCTCTTCTTCCTTTACCGCTCTCCATCCTCTCAAGACTGTTCGGATACTGATAGCATTTCTGACAGCATAGACAAGGCTCTCTCCATCCGCCCGTTTGCTCACATATTTGTGTTTATGACTTTAACGCCCATAACACCATGTGGCTTAAGAATGCTACTACTGACCACGCAGGAATTAAAACGCTCAAATTTTCAATCTCTCAATCCCACACAGATATAATTAACTACCCCACTAGTTTTGCCTTCAACCGGAAGGTAAAGCCTCTTCTGAACCTGTGTTTTACCTCAATCCTGAAGTCCTGCAGCGCCACTCAAATCTGTCGTCTTGGTAACTCTGAACATGCGGTAAAGAGTTAGCATCACCTTCAACTCCACCCCTGCAAAGAACCACCTACCACTAGAACTTCGTTCGACTATCAACGAGCTGACTGGGATGGTTCCACGATTTCTCCGCGATGTCCCCTGAGATGAAGTCTTTACGCCCCGTCCAAGAATGTGCTTCTGAGGTCTCATCCTGGGTTAAAGCTGAATCGACGCTTTCATCCCATCAAGGAAATATAGGGTCAAGTCGCGCCCTCCTCCCTGGTTCTCCGTTGCTTGCTCAGCCGCCATCGCCCATAGGAACCACTTTATTTTTCCTATTCCGTAACGACATGTCTGACTGCAATAGACGTCTCTTTGCCTCCGTCCGTAACGAGTGTAAGCGTGTCCTCAATGATGCTAAGTCACTATTTGCGGCTCGGATGAAGGAGAGTATTGCGTCTCGCAAATTTGGCCCAAAGATTATTGGCGTCTCTGCAAGAGAGTATTGAACAATTGCAAAACCCCCTATACCTCCTTTATTCAACCAGTTCGAAGTTTGACCTCCTCTACCGACAAGGCTGAATGCTTTGCTCGGAAATTTTCATTCAACTCGACGCTCGACTCTTTCCGGTGTTTTCATACCAGACTTCCTCTCCCTATTGAGTGGGTTAAACATAAACCCGTCTTTGGTATTGGGTGTTATTCCAATTTAACCCCAACAAGGCTAGTGGTGGAGACGGGATACCAGCCATTGTTTTGAAGAAATGCGCGCCTGAATTGGCTCCAACCCTTTCTAAACTATACAACTACTGCCTCAACGAATCTTGTTTTCCTGACTGCTGGAAGTCCTTCGATTGTTCCTGTCTTCAAGAAAATCTGGCGACCCTTCTGACCCCTTGCAACCACCGTTCTATCAGTCCCTTCCTTTCTTTGGGCAAAGTCTTTGATGCCCTAATCAACACCGGGGTGGGTAACCACCTGTCATCCCATAATCTGCTCAGACAACAATATGGCTTCTCTTTGCCCATCTACAGCTTGATGCTTACGGCCATCACTGAAACTGTCTACAGAGCTCTTCAAAATAACGGGAAGCTCGTGCCGTGGCACTAGACATCTCCAAATCATTTGATAGGGTTTGGCATGCTGGCCTTCTTCGCAAGCTCCAGGGTTATGGCATTACTGGTTGATTGTATAACCTAATACAATCATTCCTGTCAAACCGTGAATTGAAGGTCGTTCTCAACAGATTCTCCTCCAGTTCCTATCCCACGAACACAGGTGTTCCTCAAGGCTCCATCCTAGGCCCCACTCTATTCCTTATCTACATAAATGACCTTCCTGACGCCATAAATTCCCAAGTTGGCATCTACGCGGATGACACCACAATTTATTCCTGCCTCAAAAACAAATCTAGTGTCACGGACAAAACTAACCTGGCCGTGCGTGCGGAAAAGGACCTCCAATCGATTGTGAACCGGGGCAAGAATTGGCTGGTCAACTTCAACGCTTCTAAAACAAAACTGCTCTCTATTAATCACCACAGAGATCCTTTCCTGCCCTCCATTAGAATGTATAACGCTCAAATTTCGAGAGCAACTCTCTGAGGCTGCTCAGTCTCACGTTGACTGCTGACCTGAGATGGAATAAATACATTGAGTCAATTGCTTCGTCCACCGCAAGGAAAGTTGTCTCCCTGTGCCGCGCTAGGAAATTTTTCTTCCCGGAATCGATCCTCCAGATCTGCAAATCAACAATTCGCCCTTGCATGGGGTATTGTTGCCATATATGGACTGGTGCCCCTTCTGTTTGCCTCTGGGTTCTTGATAGGCTCCAGAGGCGGATATGCAATGTAGTTGGCCCTGATATGGCACCTCGTCTACATTCACTTTCTCAAAGACGCGCCGTCGCCTCCTTCTGTCTTTTCTACAAATACTTTCCATGGAAATTGCCCGAGGAGCTGCATTCGCTGGTTCTCCAGACGTCATGAGTTTAAGCGCCCCACGAGGAGGGCATCCCGCTCACCCCTTCACTGTCGAAACTCCAAATGTAGCCGTCTCTTCTACTCCAATAGCTTCATGTATCGCACCTCTCGCCTGTGGAACTCCCCTTCCTATTCCAGTTCTAGAGCTATAATCTCCAGCTATTCAAGTGTAATGTCAATCGACATCTCCAGTTGCCTTGATCTATCCATTACCCTCCTCCTCATCCTTTCTTCTGTCACTCCTATCTGATCTTGCTCTAAATTTTCTGTAACCCCTTGCCTCCTAGTGGCTTCCTGCCTTGACTGGGGTGAAATGTTTAGAAAAAAAAAATTCTTTCTTTCTCACTCACTCACTCACTCACTCACTCACTCACTCACTCACAGGAAGTAGTGTCTTTTCTCCCCATTCCCCGAAATCAAAATGGAAGAGTTCTTTATTTAAGAGGTATTGGCAACGCATAACTGCCGTGCGAACTCATGAGGAGAGGACCAAGAATAATTATTATATGAATTTTTTTAACCCCATATATCTCAGGATAACTTCAGTCATATCATTCCATTGCGTTTCTTTTAATCCGAACATTGTCATGGCTTCTTAGAAAAGATGATGGGTTACTTTCCCGTTGTACTCTTAACGCTTTGTGAAGTCCCAGTATTCTTTTTCCTAGTCTTGTTGCTAACCAAGCCTAACAAACCAAGTCTACTGTAAAAGAGACAATATCTACTATTAGAAGAAAAGGATTCATACATTTCTTAAAGGTATTTGTGCAGAAGAGAGCGCAACAGATTATGTCGTAATTTGTGAGCAGATTACATATTCATAAATCTACCAATCACCCCTGCATTGAACATTGTTGTTATATCTGCTGCTCCAGCTATAAATCTCGAGATTTTCGACAAAATCTAAAGCAAGGTCTGTAATGTAATCGGCCTGACTTGACGTTCAGTCACCTTCGTACTAAGTGACAACCCTCTGCCTTATTATTGCAATTGTCTTAATGAACTTTCCTCCTTTTATCACGAGTGTTTGAATTTAAGCATTCTACTAGATTGCCAATTAGGTCTCCTCGTTTACTGTTGAATTAGCTGGTTGTAATAAAGAGTTCTTTTTTTAATATCTGATAGAATCATCCATATTTATTAATCACCCCGTATAAAAATACGCTCTTCTACCAAACCCATCCAAACCAATCAGGGCTTCACTTTTTAAGTCTTGACTTCTCATTGGTCGAGACAGCACAAAAAGTGTAGCAATTCTCTAGAAATCTGTTTTCCCCGCTCAAGGTTTTAGAGCCGGTTTGAATCACAGAAAATAAATAAATAAATAAATAAATAGGATCGTTTGATTAGATTCAAACAGTCAAACATAATCTTCATGAGATGCTAAACAACTCTACGCGTGTCATTACACTGACCCAACGAACTTTTCGCGCGTCAACTTGCTGACTCAATAATCACCATTTCTCTCTCAAGAACTCTATCTACAATTTACTACAAAGAGTGATAATATTCAATACCAAGTAGAAATTGTATTCATCAACCAACTATTATTAATGCTGTTAAAGGTGCATAACTCCTTGAGACTTTAAACAAACAATTACTTCTAAAACACGCATACACATTAACTTTTGAACTTACAATTATCACCCTACAGAACTTGTTTAATTTCATCAACAAACCTAAACTGTAAACTCTTAGACGCCAAATCATTACATGGTCATTCCATATATTTTCTCCTAGCACGTCACGCTCAAACATCAATCATAAATTCACTATATGTATGTTATTTGTATATAAATACCTGTTATTGTTGAAACTTCTAATTGCATTTTTTTTTCTACTTGAATTTTCTTTGCAATTGATTGCCTTTAAATGCTCATTGTTTATTTGATGTGGATGAAAAATTATCGAACACACCCATTTCTGAATCTTCATGCAATTCAACCTTCTGTTACCTTCTAACACATCCCCAACATATCTTTCTCGCAATTATCGTTTGTAGAAATATCTTGCTTCTTTGTCACCTTCAATCTTCAAAACATTAAATACAACTACAATTGCCATATTCACTCATCATAAATTTGTTTCCTCATTTGTTTCTGGGTCCCGTCCAGAGACGTAAGGTCAGAAATGGCGTCATAACATTTTCAGTGAGCAATTAAAAAAAGAAAACACATTTTACATAGATAAAGCCCTTCGTAAGGCCTGCGCTGTACTCCTGGGAACCTTTTTTTATATATTTCTTTGATACAAATATAACATTTCACTGAAAATAACGTTTAAATTAATAATAATAATAATAATAATATATATATATATATATATATATATATATATATATATATGTGTGTGTCTGCTTAAAATAACGTTTAGTTTATTAGAATATATATGTATGTGTCTTGCTTCTCTGTCACCTACAATCTTCAAGATATTAAATACAACTTCAATCGCCATATTCTCTCATCTTGAATCCTGTTCCATTTTAGGCCTTTCTGCTATTTACATTGTTCGGACTGCTGTACTCATCTTTATTGCCATATTTACGACGTTCCGGCTGCTCCAAGTCTCGTCCTTCTTCAGGTGTTATACACCGGCCAAAATGTCGTGAATATGGCAGTAAAAATGAGGTCAGCTCTTCGAACGATATAAATAGTGTAATTAGTTACAATACCTCATCTCAGAAATATAGACATATGTACTTCCTACTTATTCTCTTTTACTCCCATTGAGTTCTCGCGTTCTAGTTCCATTATCACCTTGATGTTGAAAGAAATACACTGATAATAATAATGTTCTTTTATGAAAATTAATGTTTTTTTTTTCAATCCAAAATATTTGTCTTAATTCAAAACGTTATTTTTAGTGAATAGCTCCACTTGAGTAGAGGATCAATTTATTTTAAACAATTTTAATCCGCCGAGCGGAACTGCTTACTCGAGAAAACATAATAAAGAAAACGTGACCTCATAAAAACGGAGTCATAGCCTCGAATCCTCCCAGCGGATACATTATTATTATTATTATTATTGTTATTATTATTATTATTATTATATTATTATTATTTCCTTCGATTTATGGTATGTATTCATTTATTTCCGGGTCCCGTTCAGAAATGGCGTCATAACATTTTCAGTGAGCAATTAAAAAAAAGAAAACATATTTTACATAGATAAATCCCTTCGTAAGTTCTGCGCTGTACTCGTGGGAATATATTTTTTATATCTCTTTTATTATTATTATTATTATTATTATTATTGTTGTTGTTCGGACAATATAAACAGTCTAAACAGATACAATACCTCATCTCAGAAATGTAGATATATCCTTTCTACTTGTTTACTCTCTTTTCAATCCCATGCAATCCTTGTGTCCTATAGACTTTATCTCGTAGCTTGGGATGAAAGAACTAGAATTTTCTATGTTTTCGAAGTGATTGTGAACGCTTTAAAAAATATTTCATATCAGAACTTCAAAAATGCAAAATAAAAGGAAATCTTTTGTAAATATAATTTCATGAATGATTACTTCCCCGATTCCACCAAAGTCCACCGTGAAGATTTTACCAAAGTCTGTTTTTGGAGTTTTCTGAATTTTTTGCTTACCTGCCGATATGCATTTTTTGTATTCATTAAAGCCATGATTTTTCTTTTTTATTAGCGTTAAATTTACGCTAAACCTTTCTCAACTATAAAGGCAATTCCCACTTCTTGTATTTTAACTTCTATTAATTTCAGACACGAAAAATCGAACCTAAGAATTCCCTCAGTCGTAATTCCTGCTTCCAGAATATTTAATTTATTTTGTAGTTGAAAAAAAAGAAAAAAGAAAGTCTAATATAACGTTGATCATTTGAGCCTTATACTCCAGGCAGTCAATCATTTGACTCAATTGAAAATAATTCAATAAGAGACCACTCAGCTGAACAGCTAAGAATGAATAGTGACTAAATTCTCTCAGCTTACTCTGAAATAAAATGAGACATTTTAGATTAGAATAACGAATCTGTCGATTAGATATAATTCACTTATTTTGGTTTGTAGAAACGCCACCGATACTTGATTTTGTTTGCAACAGATTAATACAGTTATCTGAAAATATTCTCTTTAAAGAGAAAAATTCAAATAAACTGCGACTTGCGTATTTACTATAAGACATTTTTCAGTTAAATATTTTTAATACCATCATTTCAGAATAGTAATATTCTCAGATAGTATTTCTGCTTCAGAAAAAAATATTTTATTTTTTCACTATGATTCTATTTCAGTAGATCAATTTCCTTGGCTACAAGCAGTAGTTTAAAGTTTTACTTTTCCTACAAAAGATAAACCAGATGGTAGATATTCCACATAGTATCATAGATAAAAAATATATATACATAATGACCGATAACTCACAATTTGTTTCTGATTTTCATCGTTTCTTTTAAGATTTTTAAAATTTTCTACACCTTCCAAAATGATAAGATGTCAATTGCAAGTAAAAATTCAATTTCGGCCCAAAAAAAAAAAAAATCAATATTTTACGATGAGAAACGCAAAGAAATCAATGGCTTTTTAACAACATTCTGAATAGAAGATATTGAAGCACAGGATCTTCGGAAAGACCCAAGAAACGTATATGAAAAAATTGGATATACAAATCTATATATAAGACTGCAAAAAATGAATTAAACTCTATGTGACTCTTTTTTTTTTCTAGAAAAATAAATAAAACATCTTAATTTTTTACTGGTGAAGATTAAACTGAAACACACACACACACACACACACACACACATATATATATGTATATATATATATATATATATATATATATATATATATATATATATATATATATATATATATATATAGATAGATAGAGCTATATGTATATAAATATATATGTGTTTATATATATATATTGTTCATTTGGGTAGCAGTCATTATTTTATGCAAGTTTCGTTTAAAAAAGACTAATAATAAAGGTTTTATTTTCTATGAAAAAGGCTACAATGCCCTGAACGTGGTTGGAAAATGAATTTTCTATAACTTAAAACAATCCATATATTCAGTTGAATGTAAAATGAAATTCATCCTTGAAAATGTCTAAAACTATATTCGAAAGGGTTTGTATATATAAAACATCTGGCCAATTTTTGTATAATTCATATTCTTAACAGAAAGAAATATAAGAACACATGAAAAAAAGTATATAAAATTTTAACCTCAGCACATTGTCCGTCGCTTTTAACGGAAACTTATATATATAATATATATATATATATATATATATATATATATATATATATATATATATATATATATATATATATATATATATATATATATATATGTGTGTGTGTGTGTGTGTGTGTCAGAGAGAGAGAGAGAGAGAAAAAATAAGGAAGAAGTTGTTTTTTAAAGATTAATGAATTTCTTTTTTAATCTTAAATAATTGCATTGCTTGGAAAGTTATTTTTTATTGTATAGCCGTACTTGAGTAGAGGCTCTCTTTATTTTTAACAACATTTATTTTGACAATCGGCATTGCTTACTCGAGAAGACGTAATGTAAATATGTCCTCCTACAAAGGAGGTCGTAGGTTCGAATTCTGCTACAGGACACATTATCATCATTATTATGCCTCGAGTACGCAGACCGGTAAATGAAATAAATACCATTTAAATTAAACCGATGCGTCATCTGAAATACAATTATTCACAAAAAATAATGTTTAAATGAAATATATATGTTCGTGTCTTCTAGTGTGTGAGTATACAGGTAGAGGTAAAACGTAGAACAATTATCGTTATACTTCGAAACCTTCACATATAGAAGCTCAAGTTTAAATTTACAATTCATACTCAAGTCCAAATCAATCACATTTATAATTAAAGCTCAAGAACTATAAATCTCTTTTGAATGTTATGTTTTTTACTTTGACCTAGAAAGGGTTACTGAATGAGGAATAAGTAAAATGGCCGTTAGAAATGAAATGGTAATCTTTATAACATCAACAAAATACAAACCTCGCCAGCGGCGTGAAGTAGGTACGCTAATGCTAATGGTGGACTACTTAGACAGCATATTACGATATTTACCTGCCTGCCCACGTGGGAGGATGCGGTACAAGTCCAAATTTAATGTGGGGAAATCTGAGCCCGTAAACTCAGGCAAAAATTGCCCGTAGACCCGGCACACGCGGGGTCAGGTATCTCTCTACCTCCCCGCACGAGACACGGCCCTTCGACATAACCTCCGACTTGTCTCGAGGATTTCAACCTAGTCATAGCACATTTCGCATTGCAGTAATAATGAAGTATTAGAAATTATCGATAACATCGTGACTGATCGCTGTGATTTGGTATTTTTTCCCCATACGTACGGGTATGGACATTTCGTATTTAAAACGACCTTGTATCGCATACAGCTACCATGTGGCGGTGAGTAAATAAAGATTAAACACGTATGGATTTCATGGGTTCACAATATCCTGTCCTCTAGCTCTTCATAATACTGCACTATTCTAAGGTGTAACCATTTTAAGTTATCATTGCAATTTAAAAAAAAAATATCTGTGGGCACTGAACAAAAAACAACCTCATACGATGCAGCTTGCACAGACAGGACACCTTTCACTGTCCTGAAAAGATTCATATACTTGGACAGTTTCAAGTTCGGATATTTTATATATAATCTAAATATATCCATTGTTTCTTCGATGCCATCTCCTTTTTTTTTTTTTTTGCTTGTTAATACTTATTTTCCATTTCATTCAGATATATAATGCTTCAATAGTTGTATCTTATAATTCTCTCTCTCTCTATTTTTTCTTCTGTTCTAACCGAAGTCACAACACCTACGACAAAACTATGTTGACGGAAGGAAGTATAATAGATATCAATCGTAAAATTCAACTGAATATCTTCGCCTATCGTCCGGTTCATACTCCTCTTCGGATTTTGAACAGGATTAGTGGATTATCCCTTGTAACGTTAGGATTTGGCTTCCAGTACAATGTACTTGCCTGTGTTGAATTGATTTTAAAAAAATGACCTCGTGGCTTTGTCACGGTGTAGTTTAGTCAATTACTTTTTTGTTTTTAAGTATATTGCATTGATTGCTTTTGTTTTCGATACATATATTGCATTTGTTTTCTTTTTCTTCTGCTGAGCGCTACGTAAAGATGTCCATGAAGAAACACTTAGATTGGCAAATGATTGATCTTGCGACGTGTTAACAGAATTACACAGAGAGTGACACAAAAGATATAAATAAATACACAAGGCTAATTATTAAATAACGCTGATTATATATATATATATCTTACTTATTATAAAACGCAGATTGTGTGTGTGTGTCTGTAACGTTTATATATTGGATCGGATTTCCTACATTTTTCAATCGGTTTCAACAAAACTTCACAGGACTACATAAAATTACATTGTGGTGCTTCTAACAGCGCCAGAAATGGGAAAAATATAATTGTTTTTGCACAAAATCAATTTGAAAACACGATTAAGAGACATCGAAATGTAAGGGGGACAACTCATCGGGTTGTTTGTGTGTGGTTTTCCTTTAAATATGGGATCGGATTTCCTATTTTTTCAGCCGATAAAACAAAACTTCACTTTTTTTTTTGGCAAGTAGTCTTTCTTATTCTCTGCACACTTTTTTTCTTTATTTTAACATTCAGAATGCTTTTAAAAAATTCCATTTAAAGACAATTATTTATAATAAAATTCTATTCAATCGAGACTCATAACGATTGAAACAATGTTTTATTTGAGTTTGGGTTTGACCAATTCGTAAAAAAAAACTAATTCAGACATGCGTGTCCGTCAACCTTAAACAATAATCTAACGATCTCTACTGATTGTACGAATACAAACATCGGATAAATTCTTTATCTTTAGGAAAGATAATGAAATCTAAACATACACAAGTCCTAACTAAAAATAATAACCGAACGGGAAACTACTTTAAATACACATGATGTCCAAATTTTACTGTATTCAATAAGTAAAAAACTATAAATTGTAAAAGATTATTATTACAGAAAGGCTACTAAATGAATAAGATTTGTTAGATCATAATTAATAAACCCAAATAAAGTTAATATTTTTTGTATTAGAAACAACGAGTGGAAAATATATTCAAATCAGAATTTAATTATGAATCACCACAAGCAAAATATGCATATTTTTTATTGTATTCAATAAGTAAAAATCATAAATTGTAAAACTAAAAGATTACAGAAAGGCTACCTACATTTTTCAACCGATTTCAAATAAAACTTCACTGCTTTTTTTTTGGCATGTAGTGTTTATTATTGTCTTGCACACTTTTTCTTTTATTTTACATTCAGAATGCTTTAAAATTCCATTTACAAGACAATTGTTTATAATTCTATTCAATCGGTAAAGACTCATAACGATTGAAAAACAATGTTTTGTTTGAGTTTGACCAATTCCTAAAAAAAAAAAAAAACTAAATAAGACATGCGTGTCCGTCAACCTTTAAACAATAAACTTTGTCAATTTTATTTTCAGTCTTATGATGGTAGATACTTAATCTATCTCTTACTGTTATATCCCCTGGGCAACCTGGCCTCTATAGTATAGTATATATATATATATATATATATATATATATATATATATATATATATATATAACTTTAAAATTTAAATATCAGGATGTCAGTTGAATCCGCCCTTTGATTTCAACCCTTATTAGTACTCAGGCGATTTTTATTAAATGATCTCTTAACTCTTTATTTCTTTAAAAAAACTAATAAACACTACATTATTATTTTCAAAGATAAATAGACAATCAAAATAGATAAATGTTTGTTTATTTATTTTTAAATTAATAATATGGCGTTAATTAATTATTATTTAAAAAAATAAAGCGTTAAGAGGTCATTTGATAAAAATCGCCTGGGGATACAGTAAGGTTGAAACCAGGGTAGCGTATTCAACATACTTCCCCATTTTTTAAGTTAAAAGCTCTTCATCTTATTTTTACTTTCATTTTATCTTTTCACACGTGTATTGGACACTTTTAATACTACTGTTCCCTGGTCTGATTCAACTTTGACCATTAACCTTTTATATATATATATATATATATATATATATAATTATTAATTCGAAAATTATAGCATAAACATGTTATAAAATCACTACAAAAATAGCCATTTTGTTTCAACACTTCTGGTGTCTTATCAAGTGATGTTGATGAATGTAGAATATAGGGTTTCAAAACGTTCAAATCAATCAAACATCCCTCGCAATGGGAAAAAATGTTGCATAAGCTGGAATGACCAATCAATATACAAGTATATGAGAATTCAAAAACTTGACAAAGGACTTTTAAGTTATAATAATTATTTAATGCTGGGTTTAGACTAAAGTTAAATTCATTCTAACTAATAAATATTAAATTATACTCTAAAATTAAAAATTAAAAATTACCTATTTTGAATTTTCAATTTAATCTATATTAAGTTTAAAATTATAAAATTATTTAAAGAAGAATCTGAGGAAAAAAATACGTATGTTTTTCTATCTATTTTGATTTTAATAAAATTAAGTTGGAATAAGCGTTAAGATTAAATGCTGCTCTGAACTTCATGACAACGTAGATGAATTTGAAGTAGAAAGATGGGTAGGGAGGATGAAATTTTGCAAAGAGAATACATACACAATCAGATTATAAACACGCAGACACACACACACACACACACACATACATATATATATATATATATATATATATATATATATATATATATATATATAGTGGCGTAGCTAGAGTAAAGGTCACACGGGGCGGTCCGCTCAAATGTCACCCCAATGACCCCTGATTCACTTTATGCTGAATGGTTAGCTGTAGCTAAATTTTCATACATGCTCTACCTCTACTTTACTCTACTGACCGGTACGATACCGTTTACATGTATGATCCAAGACAAAATCCAATACCACAAAATAATCAGTTCAAATAAAATGATTTTTAAAATGCAACTGTTTACTTTCAGAACAACTAAATACAAAACACGGCAATACACAAAAGAATGACATTCGATACTATGGTCTTAGAATGAATTTTTTCTTGTTTTCATTGTGGCAAACTGGTCAATGACATCATCAAAATCTGTTTGTCTTGTAAGCTCGTTTTCAATGGACAGCACAGCCAAATCCGAGAGAGCTCGACTGGCTCATGGTTGACGTAATTTTCTGTTGCTAATTTTCCGGTGTCCAATTTTCCGTTGCATCATTTTCTGGGTACCATTTAATTATCAATGATGTTTGAAAGTATTTTTCTTGACAAAAATATTCTATTTAATTTTTAAGCATTTTTCGGAACATTGTAAATCAACTGCATTATTTTAAATATTACCTAGAGAATTTATGCAAAGTTTATTTTTTGTTTTTCTTTATACAAGTAAAATAAATTTACATCGTATTTTGATATTATGATTTTAGTTTTAGTGACAATTTAAAAACAATAAATATTTATCATTAGTACCAATAATGGAAAATTAAGTTAAAAATTTAAAAGAATCGTTTAGGCACAAATTTTCCCGATACCGTTTCCGATACCCCAAAAAGTTCCGATTTTTCCGATTCTCGATTCCGTTTAATCGTCCCAACACTTGTAGATATATTCAAATGTATATCGCTAACTCAATGGAAAATTGTATCTCAGCGAATTGATACACAGGCAAGACTGAAATTGTTGCACTTTTGGCTTCGTATTTCGCTTTGTTGTTATTAATGATGCAGAGTTAAAACACCATATAATCCGATAAAATGTTACAACAATGTCTCTTGTTAATAACCAAGATTGTAGCAACTGAAACACATGAAAGTTGAAAATATTGTTATTTTTCCGACTCACAAATTTCCCAACAATTTATTAGAAAATTTCTGACGGGGGACAAAACTGGGGGATCATAAATTATTTCGGTGGGGGGGTCATATGCCCGCCTGCGAAACCCCTGTGTCTCCACCACTGTTTTCAGACTATTTTTGGCACCTTAGCCTGGTTGAAAAATTTTGTTGGAGGTGACATTGTGTCACCCCTCCTGTGTTGGTACCCAAGGCGGTCGCCCCTAGCTACGCCACTGTATATATATATATATATATATATATATATATATATATATATATATATATATATAGTCACGTAGCCACGATTTCATTAACCACATAGACGTTAGGCTAAAAAGCACCCCAAAGTAAAATCTTAAATTCTAGTCGAAAATTAGTTAGATATAAAAGAAAAATAAATAAATAAAAATATAAATTTAATCCAATGCTTTCGACTTGCGAGAGAATATGTTCCATGATCATCCATACCCTCCTCTTCTCTTCACAAATTCTTTCCCTTTTTATCTACTCTTCCACCCACAAGCCAAGGGCCCGTGAACTTTGAAGTGACCCGACGCGAGAATGACCTGGTTCCAAAATTTCGCAGCTATCAGGCGTTGAAACATGAGTGAATTCTAGGCACCATCAGGGTCTCCTGCTGCGATTCACGTGATCAGAACGTACTAAGCGTGGATTGAACTTTTGGCCATCACACGAACGCTGCGTGATTTGCGCCCCATGCTCCTGCATACCCGGTCAAGGACGAAGGGAACCCACGTAACAGTCTTTGGGGACAGCAAAAATCTAAAGAAAGATTTTCAGTTTTCCTCTGACCAGCGGCAGTTGAACGTCGCTGGGCAACTCGTCCCACTGAGATGAAGAAGACAGCAAAGTCTGTCGACTAGGGATGAAAGGACTACTATGAAACTGAATCAACCCAACCAAACGCCTGTACACTTGTGTAAGAAAAGGAATCCAGGAAAATTGCCGGCCGACCAAAGTATTGTTGTAGCATAAGAACTCTCGCTACGGTGAATCAGAACTTTGTGTGAAAATATCAACTCGACTGAAAGATAAGTTGATTCTCTTGGTTTGATCTGTTTTTATATATGTATGCATTCGCTCGTGCCCTCTGTTCTTTAATGATCCCGTTCCCCTTTGTTAAATGAATGTTCTTTTTTTCTTTGTCTTTATATATATATATTTATAAATAAATGTTTTATTTTGAAATCCATCGTCTTGCGTTTGTTCTTCGTTGACTCCATTGTGTCGCTTCCATTTCTGAGTGAATACCGTGGAAAGATCCCACGTTTTCCTTTTTTTTTTAAACCCGTGGTTCATCTATATGCTACAAGTTCATAACAAACAATATATATATATATATATATATATATATATATATATATATATATATATATATATATATATAAACGTTCATAACAGACAGACTGCTTTGCTGTTTCACAGCTCATCAGTGTGGCTAGATATCCGGTTGCTCTAATAGGATCGAAACCCGACTGAATTGGTGTCAGTCGGAGATTCTAAACCATTAAGCGCACGGTAGGGATGAAAGGGATTTTTTTAGCGTATTTATTTTTAAAACACGCCCAGTGACCGATATATATATATATATATATATATATATATATATATATATATATATATATATATATATATATATATATATATATATATATATATATATATATATATATATATATATATAACAGAAATGAAAAATAATAGACAGTAAAAAGAAGAAATAGCAGTAGGGTAAATGGGGAATATTTATTTATATGACTCCCAGGTTCCATTCTTTATTTCGGGTTGATGGTTATTTGACTTTTAGCGAGTGAAAAAGTTCAGTTTTAGATATTTAATAGGGTTATATTTTTTCTTGCGAATCTTTCATGAAATGTATTCATTTTATTAACGCAAATAATTTCTCATATCTATTCCAAAAGTTAAAACGTATTTATACCTTTTGGATTTTAACCAGCATTTATTTCAAACAAGGAAAATCAAAACGAAAAATTACTACAGCACTACTTCCTGCTTTCAGGATATTTTATCTGTTTTGTAACTGAAAAAAGAAAAATCAAATATAAAGATGCCTGTTGAAACGTTCATTATCTGAGCGCTTGTAACAATCCCGAAGAGTTTTCGAAAACGATTAGAATTGATGACCTGAAAAAACGAAATGTAGTAAAATAAGCAATAATATTAGTAAAACCGGACAGAACGATATGGAAAGATTTGGTGTATGAAAAATATTAGTTGCATCTCGATCTTCATGGAGAAGTAATGAACGGAAAAACGAAAAAAAAAATAACGCAACTAATATATGAAACCAAAATAAAACAGACACGGAGATAATTCGATTTTGAAAATGAATTCGCCATCTACGCATAAAACTTATTCTGTTTCTTTCTCATACAATATTCTCATGACAAGATAATGTTTTGCCGAAGTTGAAATTGTACAGTTCAAGATACCTTTTGATTTTTTTGTGATAGTTTTCTATTTGTATATAAACAATTAATTTACATGTTCTCTCATTTGCATTATTCCCAACCGATTACCGTTTCTATCCGCATGTATCATTCGTTGTTTATCTACTGCATTAATTTATTTCATTTGTTTATTTCAAATATTCTTGTCCGTCGACACCGCTGTGACAGTAATTATTATCTATGTATTATTTATTTATTTTTAGTATTACCTTCTTTAATTCACTTGTTCTGTGCTGTTAATAATAGACGGTAGACTTCAGTTTTCAAGGTTTTTTTTTCTATTTAACTTTGTGTAATTTCAACTACAAATTCCTTTTCTTTATCTCTGAAATCCAAACGGCATTTTTTTCCCCATTTTTAAAAATTCTGTTTGGAATTTTTTCGTCTATACTATGTTCGCTTTTTTAGTCGTTCAACTTTCAAATTTTATAATTCTCCCATCACTTCTGTGTATTGGATTGGAGGAAAAGTTAGAAACCTTTTGCAATGAGTAGCATTTGGACACTTAATTTCGTTTCACACGTGACTGAAAATTATATATGCATATTGTTAAAGGTGGCATTTAGCCGCATCTTTCAAAATGGATCGTGCGTGGATTGTAAATAAGAAACGTTTTAAAGTAATAAGTGGAAATCGAGGAAAATCAAACGCATTTTCATAATTTAATACAATTTTATTTGCTGAAAAGAACAAGTTTTTTACAAACAGTAAAAAAGAAAAGAAAATACATATGCCGTTTATTTAGTTGGTGCCGTAGCTGGGTCAACTGTTTGTAAGTGGTTCGATAGATCAGTGTGAAATTATGAATCTTGAAGACAGACGACCAACTCAAACTGATAATTTCACCCTATAACACTAACCATGTGTATATAGTACGCACCGCAGATTTTCCTATTCTCAATTACAATTTTCAGTATCATAATTTCTTACCTAAATAAGATGTTTTTCAGTTCCTATTAATATTAGCTCAAAGTACAAAGTTTGAAGTTCCTGCGTGTAAAACAGTTGAAATAAAGATTTATATTTTATATATATATATATATATATATATATATATATATATATATATATATTTTTTTCAAAATCAGGTATCATGTACTCATGGTTACTAGAGGTGTAACTTTAATTGATGGTTAGTGTTCTAGGGTTAAAACAACCTAGTTCCACTTACAAAGAGATATCATAAAGATACTTCATATATCTGCTATAAGTATTGTAATTAATTACATTATATACATTGTACTGACTGTTGTCCCCTTTGCCATAGTCACGACATTTCGTTTGTTGTACGCTGCCACCTTCTTCAGGTGTTTGGAATTTTGAACTAAACCCATTATTTATGCACTAGGGTAGATTATTCTAGTTCCACGTGCTATGCCTCTTTTCGATAATTCAGGATCAGTTATCTTCCTTTAATTAAACTCTCCAAGGTTTTGTTCACCTCTGCTGTAGCCAGGTATGGAACTCACAAGTTTTGGGTGAAGTCTCTGGATTCAAAAAAACACTTTTATCCACTGAACCATGTGTTCTTGGGGATTGCAATACATTTGAAAAGATTTGCATACTTGAACTACACCGGTTTGCATGTCACAGGATTAAACCTGCATTAGACACGCGAGGTGTTTTGTTGTACAACAATTTTACAGTAATTGTAATTCCTAGTTGCCAACTTGTTTCTTTTGCACCCCACGCAATATTCTCTTGACTCAATGATTGCATGTGCGATCATTCTTTATTCAATATGATAAACAGGAGATCATACATGTCTAAATGATTAACGTTAGATAACAGATATATTTGTGCTAGTGAATGGAACATTTACTCTAACCAATCTTAATTCACTTATATAGTATTCACATATATAGGTAACTATACTCGTTTCGAAAAAAATATATATATATATATATATATATATATATATATATATATATATATATATATATATATATATATAATTTAGAGCGACAGTTTGTTTAATGTAGATGTAATCGTCAGGCCACCTGACGATTGCATCTAGCATTAAACAGACTGTCGCCCTTCTATCTGCAATTTTATATTTACACACGCTCTATCTCTAATATTGAACCCTTTATCCCATAAATATAACACATCTCAAGACTATATATATATATATATATATATATATATATATATATATATATATATATATATATATTTTATTATTATTATTATTTTATTTCTTTTGGTTTCTGTTGTGTACGTATTTCCTTCCGGGTTCCGCCCAGAGATTTAATGTCAGAAATGACATCATGATATTTTCCGAAGAACAATAAAAAAAAATACCCATGTTACATAAATAAACCCCTCGTAATGTGTGGGTTGTACTCGGGAGAACAATGTTTGTATTTCTTTAAGGCATGGGCTTCTAGGAATCCCTTCGATTTGTCTAATGGAATCTTTTTCAACCAATCCATCGCTACAACTACAACATGTATTGTTCATGTTCCCATGTGCCACATTTTTGAGATTTTGCTTTCAAGGTGTTTATATTTTGATAGCCTTTTGAAGATCTTCAGAGATACATTGCAATCTGCATAGACTGCTTTATCAATAAGGAGGAAATTTTTTGTTTGTGGTCTCTAATAACAATGTCTGGGCGGTTAGCTTTAATTGTTCGTTATTATTATTATTATTATTAGTATTATTATTATTATTATTATTATTTGGTATCCTCTCTAACGCAACTAGATGATGATGATTATTTCTCAGATCCTACATGTGGTTTAGAGACAATCAATTCTTTGTACGCTTTTTGCCATGTACATCTTTTGCTATTTCCTGTATCAATTTACAACTTGAATGTTGCACATTACTCCTGCATTAGTGTGCTTGCACACCTGCATATTACTTGTAAATAGTACAGCTCACCTGATCCGTTATATTTGAATTTTTCTCTTCATAACAAAAGAAATTTGGTTGATATACGGGTTTCCTTCCCAACTTATGTTTTCTGTAATATCGTCAACAGTTAAAGTTTATCAATATTCCAATACATGTTAAATACCCAACTAAGGCTCAGATAAATCATTCAACCTCAGAGATGTCTTACCTAAGTTTTGGGGTTCTTAAGTTCCAGAGGGCTTAAATCTCATTTGGACACCAAACACAGGAATACTGATTATTATTATTATTATTGATTTTATTTCCTTTGATTTCTGGCGTTTACACATTTCTTTCCGGGTCCTGCCAGGGGACCTAAGGTTAGAAATGGCATCATGACACTTTCCACTGACAAAAAAAAAATATATATATTTAAAAAAAAAAAAAAAAAAATTACATAGATAAAGCCCTTCGTAAAGTGTGGGCTGTACTTGTGAGAACAAATTTTGTATTTCT